>JANHGB010049410.1:0-31259 GCA_026283785.1 Coracopsis vasa
CAGACCTGAGGTAATCCAAAGATGAAACACTCGGATCTAGTGTGGATCACCAGTGGGAAAGGGGGGTTTGCAGAAGGCCGTAACCATTCTATGATTCTATGATTGCCAGTAGCAACTGCATTGCTCGAGAGCAGGGAAACGAGTGTGCACCTCTGCAACTGTCTCGACTATCCCACCTTGTGGTACTGAGCTGCTGCCAGCAACTAAAAGTGTAAAGGGTGTAGCAGGCTTATGTCAAGAAGACAGCTGCACTGGAAAGTGTGTTAGGCTTACAGAAATTTGAGGAATATGTGTTCTGACCATTGAACTCATTTGGATGTACAATTAGCAGTAGCAATGGATGCATCAGTCAATATGCTTTGTCATCACAGGCGACACACAGAAAGCTGGAAAAGGACTTAGGTCTTGTATTTTCTTAGCTGCCTTGCTTCCTATTCTTCTTCTGGGTTATTATTAGATTTATGTTAGGAAAGTCCATTTTAAGTGTCGGTTGCCTAGACAGTCTAATCTGGCCTTGAATTAGCCTGTAGCAATCAGAGTTCACTAGTGAGGTTGGGACCTCATGAGGAGACTTTTCTGGTATCTTTTTCCAGCACCTTTTTGAAACAATGCTGATTCCAGAATGGTACCTGGGATTCCAGTATGGATCTGACTGGTCAGGCAATGGTAGAAACATGTCCCGTTTGCTGGTCGAGGGACATCTCCAGTTCTCATCCCTTCACTTGTGCACAAAGCATGATGGCTTAAAGCTGGTTGTTTTTTCACTAGAACAAAATGAAACATTCTTAATGTGTTCCTTTTATTTTTTAATAGCATTCACTATGCTACTCTGGTGACCTCAAAAAAAAAAGCATTAAAAATAGTCAGCATGCACTGCAAAGCAACATTTCAGAACGACAGCAGTCTGTAAGGGCTGGGGCATAGGACCTTGTGGACTCTTCCACCCCATCCGTAATCAGGGTCAAATCTTTACACCTGGCTGCAATAATACCTGTCCTTTTTTTCCCCTTTTCCTTAAAGACAGTCTGTAAAAGCACCCCATTTCCTCCTCCTCTCTTCAGCAGCATTTCAGAGCAAGTTGTAGCCTGGTGAAGTTTTATAGAGCATCAGTTCTAGTGAGAAGTTTTACAAGGGGCAGAAACCATGAGCTCTTCCCACTTTTCATTTCCTTATTTGGACAGTCAAGAGTCTTGCTGTAAAATACAAAGAAAACAGCAATTCAGTAGGATTTAGCCTTGTGCCATCATGGGTGGGAAAAGGAAGGAATAACAAAAGTCACCAGGGTGAAGAAAAAACAAACAAACTAACAACACAAAGAAAACTAAACCTCTGAACAGTTTTAAAGGAAAAAGAACTTTCATATGTGAATGGGTCCAAAGAAACCAAAGACACATACACAGTTACATGCCAGTCGGTTTGTAGCCATAAGAGCACAGATGAAGTCAACATGAAACAAATAAAGCCAGAAACTAATTTCAGGATACACTTCCTTTCCTCAAGAGTCCATTGCCGCCCTAAAGGAGAACAGGCAGGGAATATTCAGCAGCATCCTGGGGAAGCTGTGGTAAATAACACAGCAAAGGCAGCCCTGTACAGGCTGCATTTTACCTCTCCTGTTCACCTGTATCATACTGGTATTTAATCATGAAATTTTATGGGGGGTTTTTTGCCTTAGGACACTCACCTCACTCACTGCAGCAAGTCAACATGTTGTTCTCTTCTTGTTGCTCAGTTTAGTCCTTGACACATAGGGTAGTATTTAAGCCATGCTCTGACCGTCAAAATGTTCATATGGATCAATCAGTATCACATTGATTTCTTCACACAAAACCCGTTTGTGTCAAGGGAGCATGTTCCCATTTCACAGGCGAGAAGGGAAGAGACAAGATAAGATGCAGAGGGATATTTGCAAATTCTGAGTCCCCAGGTTGGGAGACCCAGAGTTGGACCTTTAGAGTTCTATGGTATTAAATAGCACTTAACATGCATAGTCTGGAAAAAAAACCCATCTTCTAGTGACCAAAGTTTCAGCTTTTAGCATACAGGCTCTGAGTCACAGTTCAGCTATCCAGAAAATAAGAAGCATGAGAGCAAGGAAATGTTTGACTGAAAAACATTCATGTGTTGTGTCTATGGCAGGGACAGGGGCAGCATCCAGCTCTCTGGGAAGCACTGGGGATCTTGGTGTGTGCTCCTTGATTTACCCATTGCACACCAGCCAACATCTCCCACAAAATGCAGACGATAGTCCAGTCCTTATGGGCTTTTCCGAAAGCATTGCAGAGAATTTGTCATCAAGGTTTCCTATGTGAAATCCTGGAAAATACATATAAACCATTCCCAGCTGACTTTCAATGTATGTGAATATAGAGTTCCCTGGTAGAATGAACATTTAATATGTAGATAAAACAAAAATGGGGAAACACTTGTCTTAATATTTGGAAAACACAAAAATAATTTGCAATAATTCTACCTGAGTTCCTCATTTAGCATTAGCCTTAATCAGTGTTACACAAACAGATGGGGTTGGCGTAACACCTGCATTTCTTTTCTTTGTCAGACAAATACATCCTCCGTCTTTCAGTGGTGACTGCTCAGTTCTCACAGCGAGACTATGTCCCCTGGACTGTTTAGAGCTGAAAAGGATCTTCATGTCCATCCTGAAGACACTTCAAAGGCCTCTGAGCACACAGGCATTTGGCACCTCCATATCCAGCAGACTCCCTGTGCTTGAGTTAAAAGGAACACGGCGAGTGGTTACACTTCTGCAAAAACCCAAAATTTTAGTCTTGCCTTGGCACCTGCAGGACAGGGGAGGTTTTGCCTGGACATTTGTGTAGTTCTAAGCTGTGCTCATATCCTGGGATTTGCATGCTTTGTAGATGACTTGTTCGTTCATCCATTCGTGTGAATAATACATGAGTGAAAGACACTTGAGGCTCCCTCTGCCATAGTGAGAATGTGTCCATTGTAACCTGCTGATTGATTCTTGAATTCCAGCCTGGCAACACAAACAAACAAGGTAAACACTGCAAAAACAAAGTCAGAGATTATCAGCTGGCACTCCTCCACTGCCCGCCTCCCCGAAACAGTGCTGGCGTTTATGATTATCGCTGCAAGCCTCACTCAAAGCCCCCATCCTGAGTTACTCTGTAGACTTTCGAATGCTTTCAGTGATGCCTTATTATTCACAAAATTAATTACTAAATAGCATACTCAAACGCCACTGTATGAACTTTGCATCTAAAATCATCTATTTATTCAGTCTAACAGCCCACTTGGGTACATAACATCACCTCTCTTCCCATTTTTGCAACAAGAGAGACACAGGAGAGTTACTTTGAACTGTCAGCCTTGGTTATCCACGGCTGCTGTAGAGTCCTAATGTGAAAACAGGGAATTGTATAATTCATGACCATGAGCTGTCTCCATTTGGAATTTTCTCCCGAGGACACTACTCAAACAATACAAAAGGCAAAGCATTTGCTATTGCAAGAACCTCATCTCCAGGCTGTACGCAGAAGATGCAGATCTCCCTCACTCCACAGAAAAGCCATCCTGAGTAAAGAAGATACAGAAGCTGAGAGTGCTCAGGTCCTTCAGTGAGCCACCTGCACCACGAGTCTTTTGTCCAAAGAAAAAGACTCCCTTTCTCGCAGTGTGATGTAGTTGTTCTGGCCACTCCACACTGACTGCATTCTGTGGCTGGCTTGGCATCTGAAGCTGCACGTTGTAAATCGAGCCATGGTACATGGCCAGTAAATGAAAAATATCACTGTGAGTAATGGATCAGTGAGCTCAGCACGCTGCAAACTAAACATGGTTTTATAATCCCTTTCAGTTGTCATTGTGTAAAATATGTCTCTGTTTTGAAGGCATGGTCATGCAGATGCTTTCAAGCACAAGATGCTGAGAAGCCCTGGGCACCGTATCCGTGTGTCTTCAGCTGCATTTAAATTACCTTTCAATGGCTGATGTTCTGTCTAAGTGCTTAAAGCAGGCCAGTGCATGGCTGCATGCTGTGCCACCACTTCCTTGTATTACCCACAGCCAGGTTGCTGCTTTTCAGGCAAATATTCCTGCCATGGGATGTGGCTGGTGCTCTCTGCTCAGAGGGAGCTCAGTACTCAGAGAAGACAAGAGCTGCCTTGTACATGGGAACCTTGCAAGCCTGAGCAACCACCAAAGCGCACAGGAGCTGCAGTGCAGGAGAACCTTCCAGCTCCTGCTCCTTCCTGCAGGTACCTGCATCAGCGTCAATGCCTCCCAGCAGCTGTCAGGAGGATCTTCCTCCTGTGCAAGGGGCCAGCTTGCAGTTATGCAAGGCAACAGCTCCTGCTCAGACTCAATAGCAGCTCCTGAGCCAAACCCTCATTCCAGCACTGTACTCTGTGCCATGTTCTGGATTAGTCACCCTGTCCCATCCCCTCAGGACTGAGAGCCCTCAGGGTTTGGGCTAAACATCCTGATGGATGCAGATGTTGAGGAACATTATCTGGACCTGGTTGAGAATACAAGACAGAGGAGATCTCCTGAATGCACCTTCTGTCTCCTCCTATCACAGGTCTCCATCTCCTGAAATCTCCTTATACTTGCAACATTATCATAATGCAGCCTTTGGAGCCAGCCTTTCCCATGGGGTAAATAACTAGCCTTGAGTGGTATTTTTTTTTTTTTTAGTTATTGTTGTCTGCAAGTTTGAGAAAAATGAGAAAGGGGCAAAACAGGTTCAAGCCTTTTCAGGTTAAAGAGGACTCAGAAACCGTGTTTCTTATTTCCTGAGAAAAAATAAATTACTAGAAAGAAATCAATCTTTTCTCATACCCTGTCTTCTAAGCCCCAACTTATCCATATCAAGGAGCAGGTATAAATACCACAGCAGCAGGTGGACAGTTATTTCAGGAATACTTTCAATTCTTTCTCATTCCCCCACTCAGATCGATGAAGGATGCTAATCCTGCTTCGAGGCATCCAGCTCTCCTTCCTTCACTGGGGAGGTGTCACTCAGCCTTGTGAATTCCCCTCCTGGAGACAGCAGCTCTGTTCTGGGTTCTGGGCACTGCAGCACTTGAACATCACACTATGAAAGTCCGCTTTTCACACCTTTCTTCAAACAGCCACAGGAACAGAGTTTTATTTTTGATGCTGAAGATGCTCCCCAGGCTTCTGGCTTGAAGCATGCTGGCAAGGTCTACCAACCTGCGTGCTACAGGGGTGCCAGTAGAGAAGATAAAAATTCATGAAGCGGCTAAGTGGAAAAGACTCTGGTTTAAGAGGAAATAAAGAAGCTGGTCTAGAAGAATAACTTCAGCTCTCCTGGTGACCGGGTTCTTGCTGCATTAAAAAAAAAACCAAACAAACGAGATTTTAGACATTATTTCCAGCTGTCAGGAAAATAACATTGTAAATGCAAAGACTTCACTGAATGGGAATGGGACAGGTGGCAGAAAGAGGTAGAAGAGGGGAGAAAGGAAGAAATAAATGTAGAAGTGAATATGATGTTTTCTCGTCCTTGGTGCAGAAGGCTCCATACATAAGCACTCACACGAGCATGTATTGAAGCAAAAAGCTTTTCTCCAGCTCTGACAAACCCAACACATTCACAGTACCTTTGTGCTCCTCCACAGACACCAATGGTCCGTAATTTGGGATGGAAGAGCTGTAGTTCTTCGATCCATGTTATTTAACTATTGCATGAGTCCACTTAAGAAAAATTCAGCCTGGAGTAGCACACAGCCTCACAGTCCTAACCTCATACCTTGTAGTATTTTACTGCATTATTCATGAATAACAACCTCCTGCAGTGTGGTCAAGACCAGAGCTGTACAGGTAACACTGGACGTGCCATGATGATGCAGCAAGGCTTCAGCACCAAGAGCCTTAGAAAAGCTTTAAGAGGTGAAGTGACACTTTGTTGATGGACAAAACTGGTGGTGGAAAAAACAGGAGGAGTTCCAGGAAGCAAGATTTACTGTTGTAAAGATTATGAATTGAAACTCATTTAACCTTATAGGAATTTGATCCCCCTTATCTGACTATTTTTTTCTTTCCCAGAAACTAGAGATTTTTCATTTCTGTTATTAATTGTGACTCTTTTACCACTTGAGTGAAAATTACATTGACTTTATACACAAGACCCCAGAAACCTTGTGTGTCATGAAACTCTAGCTGAGCAGGGCAGAAATCCTCCAATAACACCACGCACATTAAGAATTGAGTTTTTACTGAATAAAACATGGGAATGAATAATGTAGTCTGCACAGTATTCCTTGTGTTATTAATTTGACAGTAAGTTTAATTAACTTAACGCTGCCCTAAATTTTCCTTGTCCTTATTCTGCAGAATCTCAGGGCAGAAATTCCAAAGGGCATTATAAGGGTTTCAGAGAAATCACCAGGTATTGGTGCAGGTGAAGAGGAGACCGCTGGCATTGTTGGGAATGTAAGGCACAGGCGACTGTGCAGGAGAGTGGAGGACAAACTTTGGTACCTTGGTCTTCCAAAATCATCAGCAATTAAACAACACACAAGGCTGGGGGGGGAACCACAGGGCTGATTTCTTCCACCAGCTGAGGTCAGCTGAGGTAGACTGGGAGGATGCAAGTGCCCTGTGAGCCTGTGCTTAAGGACTGTTGCTGACGGAGATGTATGTCATCGTAGTCACACAATGATTATTGTTCCAATGAAAATTTACACTTCTGAACCCAGTTCAGTGGCTGACTCATCACAGAGTCCAGAAAGCTGCCAGGTGCCAGCAGGCAGCATGAGGGGCATTCTTTGTGAGGAGAATCTCCAGAAGAAAGCATGCTCCAGCAGCAAGGGCCATCATTAATAAAATGGCATCTTGCCAGTCGCTCGGATGTAAGTGTCCTGCTGATGCTGCCCCTGAGCTCTCAGCAATGCCATGATCTGACAGGTTTCTTCTCCCAAACGATTTGTACACAGGGCTGCAATCATCATCCTGCAGCTGGCACTGGCAGCTTTGGGTACTTACAGCCAGCCACTAAAGATCTGCTGTAGGGAACATTTTTCACTTGCTCTCCAGGAACAGATGCATTCCACAAGGAGACATTCAGGAACTTCCCTTTATGTATTTATTTGGCAGGGCTTCAGGTATAGTGGGCTAGAATCAGTCTACCCTTATACAAAGGGCAAGAGCCTTATTGCTTAAAGCCATGGAGGTCCAAGGTAGTTCAAAGGTTGTCAGTCATGGACAAAAGCCCTCAGGGGAGAAAGGACCATGCAGAGTTACACTGCATACTTTAGCTATTCTATTCAGCTACATCTTGTATGGCCCAGTAAATCTCTTTGAGAACCTAAGAGGACACCTGATCTGCCACATGAGAATGAGTGCTTCCCATCTGGAGAAGGCATGACCTTCACCGCAGGTTAAAGATCTATCAGAAGTGGGTGTGAAAGAGTGACCTAGGAAAGATTTAAACCTAAAGGGGATTCCATGAAGACCTCAAGAAGGGCTTAAATATGAGCATATTTAATCAGCCTTGAAATGCAAAGCATGAGCTGGGCAAGCAAGCAGGACTGAGTGCAGAGTAAGGAGATATGATCTTGGAATAAATCAGCAAAACATAATTTTCTTATGTTTCTTATGTTTTCTTAAGATAGTTTTATGAATCTGCATGACAAGACTGCTCTAGTTTATGCCCATTAACTAACTACTGCATTTGCTTTAACTGGAACGTGGCTTGAGTTTTAGGGGATCTCATTCAGGTTCCACCAGCAGAGGGACTGGTGTTTTGAGGGTGTTCATGCAAAGCCCCTGAGGTCTCTCCCAGGCGTCCAAGGGCACCACATTACATCTCCACCTGGCTAGACAATCTGGAGGACTTACCTCTGCTCCTGGCGTTTGGTACTCCCCACTCCCAGCAAGTACCAGACATTTCTTCAGTAATTGGGTGGCATTCACAGTGAAACCAAAAAAGAGCAAAGGGCAGTTACTCAGCTAAGCTGTCAGGCACTGGTAGCTTCTGAAATTAAAGAGAGGTGTTAAGCCTAATGCTGACAGTCTCTCATATCATCAGCTGAGACAGGCTCCTCCTAAGCACAGTCTTCGGACAGCGGGCTGACTTGAGATCTCAGGCACCTTTGGAAAACCTTGAGTGAGGCTGCTGTTCCCCTTCATCAAGCTAAATTTTCCCCTTTGATTATCAAAAGAACCAGAGACTGGCCTCCTGCCACTGACATTAGCTTTTCATCCCTTCCTCCTCCTAGTAAAGCACCTACTTGCAGCTACATGGCCTGCAGTTCTGTGCAAAAAGGCCTCACATCCTGAAAGCAGACTTTCAAAATCTATAATGATGTATTTTAAATCACTAATGTTTAGGTTCACTCCAGTATTAACTCCAGCATAAACAAGATCTACCCACAGCACAGCTTTGCTTTATGTATTTCAAACAACTCTATTTGCAGTTATAACAGCAATGGTTTCCCTTACAACAAGTGTTTGTCACTTCTTTTAAAATTTATTCTTTACATTTAGTTCCTTTTGCTAGAGGCTGGTGGATATTCCTTCTCTTCACTACTTCCACGGGAAGGTGAATAGCTCCCTCAAGTGACCCATTTAGTCCTTCATCTACTGGAAAAGTAGAGCTGACACCTCCCTTGGGAATCCCTCTGTCTCTTTTACAATTCAAACTGCTTCTTATGACACAGCAGCTGGAATATGAATCAAAAAAATCCATAGCCCAGGAGAGAAATTACCATCCAAGATTACCTTTCCCCCCCTCCTGTTTAAGTGCAATAGAAATGGGAGAAATGCTCATCCAAAAATCTGAAAGTTTGGAGAAAGAGGTTTCTAAGTAGGGAAAAAAAAACCCAAAAACAAAACCAAAAATCCCTAAGAACATGTTTAAAATAATTTCTTCATTGCAAGTAATTTTTCTGTATCTCATTTTGTAAGCTTTCATTCCGTGAAAAGTGACATTACAGACATCAGTGGTGTGAGAATCCCACACTTTCTTTTTCAAAGAAAGCCAACCTTTCTTTGTCTGGTAGGAAACACTGTTAAAATAGATATGACAAACACTAAATATTGCTAAAAAAACCCAAAACATTTGTCTCAATGAAACAGTATTCTTCACTTCAAGCTGAATTTGCTAGCATGCTGGTAACTATTTTCCACAAAGAATCCTTTCACCCACCAACCCTAAATGTTACTCAGGGCCATGTGCTGGCAGGTTTTGAATACCTCCAAGAATGGAGACTCAACAACCTCTCTGGGCAACTTATGCGAGTGTCTGACCATCCTCACGGTAAAAGAGTCTTATGTTTAAACTTCATCCCCTTTTTCTTTTATGGGAGACAGCATCGAAAGCCTTGCTTAAGTCAAGGTCATATGCACTGCTCTACCCCTCTTCTCTGAGCTAGCAATTTCATCACAGAAGGCAACATTTGGTCAGGTGTGATTTCTCAACCATGTCCCCTCCATTTTGGGGGTAAGAAGGTGTAAACAGCATGTGACAGCCACACCAGTCAGCCTCAGAGCCAGAGAGAGGTCCCAAGCACGTTTCATTGACTGGTGTATATGTGGCCATGGAAGTTTAGGTAGGCTGTAGCGGAGTTTTCCTGGAGCTGTGCTGTACTTGAATGCTGTTCAAATACTGCAAACAAGTGGACAAAATATGTCTCTACTTTTTCAGCTGCTGCCTAGCAGCTGCATGAACCTGGAGCACTTGGTTCATTTTCACGATCACTCCCAGAACAGTCCATTTGATCAGTATGCATATGTGCATGAACACCTCTGTGCATGAGACAAATGTATAATAACCAAGAAAAGGCAGTTGGTGACAACTGGAATGTGATCAGAAGCTCAGTCCTGAATTCAGTCAGGGATTCAGTTATTTCAACAAGACAAAAAGATGCAAAGAGGAAGGCAAGTGTCAAAACTTCACTGCTTCTGGCCTCAATCAGTTTGAACATTTATATTTGCTAACAGACTCAAAAATCATTTGGGCAGCGTTGTGTTTTGATTCACTCAGCATCATCTCATCTCAGTTCTAGTTTTGGGGGCAGAGACTCTTCTCACAGCCTTCTCCATTCCTTCAGAATGAATTTCTGATTCCTGAAGGTGTCCAGGAGGGCTTGGCCATGCTACCCTGGCCAGCAGGGTGCATGGGACCTTCGTGTGCAGGAGGTGTGGGACCCCAGAACGCAGGACCTGCAGGACAGCCACCTTCCCAGCAGGTTGGTGCTGCACACAGAAGTGGTTCAATTGCACAAACCTCCTACAAGATGCAGGCTGGGACTGTCAAAACAGTTCTCCACGGTTTCTATCTGCCAAATACTCTGTTAACTTTGCAGGCTGCAGCCAGATGAAAAACCAGACAGATCTACTTATTCCAAGGAACCATTGCCATGCACTTGGTATTGGCTCATGCCCAGGGCAGGAGGTACCTCCCAAAGCCACTAAAAGTTCCACTTGGTCAAGTCTCTACTAACCAGCCACCACCAAGTCCTGCATCCCCTGCTGCTCTTGAAATGGGTAAAATTCCTCAGAGTGGTCAAATATGGACTTGTCCAAACTAAAAGAGGACATGAAAAATTGGTGAAGGTGGAAGAAAATTAACTCTGAAAATACGTAAGAGCTGCAGGTAAAGTTGTGTCTGTGTATCAATCTAACGGGTGAGGTAATTATAAGGTGCTTGTGAATGTTAACACAAAGTCACACTGCTAAAGCAGGTTTGGGCTGATTTTACTCCTCAGTGTGCATGTCAACTGGTGAGACTCCTTCAATGCAGAAAACTACAGATCTGGTAGGAGAAGTTGTTCTAACACTAATAATAACTGATGAAGTTGTATAATTACAGGCAGGGACTAGTAAAACCTGGATACTTCCAACTGACTTGCACTCTTTGGAGCAGTAAAAACGGGGAGACCTGCCAAGATGCCACATTAGCCTCTGTGAAGTATGAGAATCACTGAGACAGCATAGGGGAATGCAATACAGACTGTATAAAAGGGGAGGCAAACATCTCAGCTTTTGGACTGTTAGGTGATAGGAAATGATGTAACATTCTCCCTGCCCCTGCTCTTGCTTGCATTCAACATGCCCACCTTCTGCTGCCAAGTGCACTACTTGAATTATGGAAACCTGAGCCACGCAGCTGTGCTTGTCCAGGGGGGTATGTGGCCAGAGAGAGCTGACAGCAGAGTGCTAGGGCAGAGCCAGCCATCTGACAAGGTCACAGCTTCCCACAGTGAAGGACACCAGAGCAATGCAAGCTGGGAAAACAGGAAAGACTTCAGTAAAACATTCGGAGAATACAACCCAAATGTGATGCAGCTAAACCCAAAGGTCACCCAGCTGCAGTTCCAGCACACTCTCATCCATTCTTTCTGCACTATTTTTACATCACAATGGTGTTCTCTCCCTCTAAATCCTCTGTAATTAGGGAGTGCAGACTGAGTGTTTGAAAGCAGCAGTCTCAGAGGACTTGAAGGAATTTAATTCCTGCTGTCAAGAGACTGAAGATTTCAGGGATGCAATGGGTTTCCCTGACACCTAGGAACAAGGAAGCATGTTCAAATAAGGAATATGCTTCAGCAGAGAAGCAAGATCTGCTCTGCTAAACCAAAGCAAGCTAAGGACCCCTCACTGCCCACCCTGATTACTTTTTCAATCACTGCCTTTTTGGTTTAGATCACTCTAACCAGCTTTCTACAAGACATATCTGCCCTAGAGGAAGGTAACCCGAAGAAGGGTCAATGTGAACCTATCGCTGACTTTTAATTATGAGCATAGACATAACCAGAGAGAAAAACTGCTTTCAGCCATGCCCATCCTGAAAAACAAAGCTAATGAATTTTGTTCTTGTCTTCAAGTGCATATACAGCATCTCCCAGCTTTATGCCATCTGCACATTTAATGAGCATATTCTCCCATCACAAATGGAAAACATCAGCTGGAGTAAGACCTCGGACAGACTACAGCACAATATAGGTCTCTTGAGTCCTTCCACACTGCAGTGAACTGCTATGCCCTTGACTCTAGGCCTGCCCAGCTGCTATTGGTTTCCATCAAACCAAGCTCTCTCGCTTGCATTGGAAAATACTGCATCGGACAGTGCTAGATGCCTCACAAAAGTTAAGCAATGCGACATCTACAGTCTCCCTTTTATCTATAAAGCCTATTACTCTGCTACAGAGGAAATTGGATGGTTTGATGCAAGTCACCCAAGGCTATCGAAAGCCATCAGTATTTATTTTCCAGCGTGTTTCACTGTGTTACATTCACATGCCATTAAGGCAGATTCAGGCTTCCCCTGAGCTGGGGGAGCATTTGTTTTATCACAGAATCAACTAGGTTGGAAAAACCCAGGGCTGATGGGGGTAGCAGCTCTTCAAGGGGGTGTCTTCTGTAAAGACACCACAACTACTTGGAGCAGCTACTCACCATGAAGGGAGGCCAGACACATCCAATACCTGGTATGACTCCTTTTGGTGAAAAGATTTGATATTGCCTAGTGCAGGAAAGGTCAGAAGCATGGAAAAAGAAAAGAGCTTTTTTAGTGCTGGCTCATAGGACTGAGGACCCCCAAGTCCTGGTTTTGTCCCTCAGATATGCTGTTATTTTTCAGTGAACACAACTCATTTTCTCTACAGCCTGAACTTCCCAAGTGCTGAGTGCTCAGCTCACTCCCAAAGCTACTGACAGCTTTCCTGGCCCAGACCTTCTGCAAGCAGCACTTAAACAGGTAACAAAGATAGTAGTAACAGAGATGGATAGTGCAACAATAGCACATCATCCTCTCCCTTAAGTGATGCTCAAAACAAGAGGCAATACTGGCTCTTTTCCCCCAACTAATATATCTTTCCTGTTTAAATGTGCAATGAGTAACGAGAACACTTACCACTAATGGCATTATTTTCTACTGCAATAAAATGATAAACACTGTTCCCAAACTCATATATAGTATGCTTATGCATACATACGCCTAGACACGCATGCACATATATACATACACAGAGTGCATACATGTAGAACTACTGCCATGATCAGTCTCTCGGAATTCGGGTGAACTATAAAAGCAATACAAATAGTTTCACACTATTTGCAGTGAAGTCTTTTATTCAGGCTGTGCCCATTCAGATCACTTCTCGTTTCCCTCCACATGTTGTCCCTCGACATCTGCAGAAATCAGCCATCATCACAAAGGAAAGGACAGACAGGTGAAGATTTCAAGCAGGAGCAGAAGCTGTAGGAAACAGGAACACAAAGGCCCCTCACAGTGCTTTTGAACTTCAGAGCAGATGGAGACCAAATATCATTAGTCTAGAGTGTCATACAAGTTTAGAAGAAAGTGAGAGGGGAAAGAAAAAACAAAAAACCCCACAACCCAAAACAACCCTCCCAAAACCTTAATGAATTCCCCTTAAGGAAACTCAATTACCAGAAATGGTGGAGAGTCTCAATAAACGCCACCTCAGGCTCTCTTTCTGCACTTCGAATTTCTGCTTTCCTAGAACCAATGAGCTAATTAGTGCCTGTGAAATCAAAAACAGTGTTCCAGAAATTATCTGCCCTGCAGACACAAAAGACAACTCTGTATTAGGGATAAACTATCCCTGTTGCTGTGTATCTATTGCTCACACACCATTCCCTGTCTCTGTAGACAGCTGTGGAGTTTCTTGTATTTTAACACATGAAATTTGGAGTAAAGTAAAAAAAAAAAAAAACCACAAACCAAGCAGTGGAACACCTGGGTATACATGCCCTTCATTAGGCTTCTTGCACTTCAACACACGCTTGAAGAAAATCTTTCATTACATTTTAAGGATTGATTCATTATGACATACCATCTTACAAACTAATTATTTTAATTAACTAAAAGAAAAAAATGCAGTTTAATTTGCAGGGTATTTCAGCTATTTGCTTCAAATGAACACCTGATGTGCTATAGCAACTCCAGGGTTGCTATAGCCACTGCCAGCTTTGAGTTGCTTTGCCTCAGTTGTATCTACCTCCAACTAACAATACTTCAGATCTCAAATCGCGGCTGACTGGGATAGTATGTATGTGAGGCATTATTTCTTATCCAGACTGAGTATTTTTCCTAGGCATCCTTTAGTTGTTTCAACCAAATCAGAATACATCCACCAACAGGATCTATATTAATGCTACTTAGAACTTTATTGTCTGTTTTTCCATGAAAGTCAATTATTTTACCGAAGTATCACAGGAGAAAGTGATTTAATAATACACTAAATAGAAACTGGGTCAGTAGATAACACAGGAAAAAAAAAAACAACCCAAACATAAAATAATAAGAGACTTCATCTTTTTAAATAATTATGGAGTAACATCCACCCTTAATGTCCACCAGAGATATCTTCAAGCACACTGGCCCCAATGTACCCCAAGTCTAACACTTGAGATATCTATGGAACATGAAAACAGTCAATTTCTGAATTTGAAGGCTGGCAGTGGTTACAATATTCTTACAAAAATGCACTTGCTTTTATGGCATCTCAAAACAGCTACAAAACTCTGCACCAATAACGACTGCATTAAAAGGCAGCAAGTCATCTAGTACAAATTCCTTTTACTGCCATTAAAATCCCTGCTCCTCTGAAGCTCTTATCTTTAAGAAGTTGTTTACACATTTTTCATGTTTTGTTTACTTTCTTAGAAATCCTGCTTTTGGCCATATTGACTAATTTTAGTAAGTTTCCATTCTTACGCATCTTTGATTATTAACATTGCAACACAGTATGGGTAAGGAAGTTTTTTATATGGCTCTAAGTTGATTCAGGCAGTTCCTCCATCAGCTTTTGGCCCTTAAATTACCAACTACACACCAAATGGATCAACATTGCTTGGCTACAACATACTTTGATTTAGGCAAAACATCTAAAACCCAGCACTGTGGTACCTAGGTAATTAAAGCAATCTCCGTATGCCTAGTTAGTTTCAAGATGCCTAAATCAATCACTAATTCTGTTTCTTCATTAAGTGAAATAACAAGAAATAAATGTTTCCAGACCCCCATCTTTGGAAAGGGGCATGCCTGCCACTTACATATACCACCTATGTATGCCATCCTGACCACAGTCCTTCATGTTGCTGTTCACACTCCTCCCACCCTGTGACACCATATTCAACCCCTTACATGGATTTCTGTTTTCAAAGAAACTATTTTTTTTTTCCAACTGGGAAGTATTTGGATTACAAAGCCATAAGCATTGCCTAAGTAACTTAAAGCAACTCCCTGCCACTCTACAGATTGTTACTGCACACTCTGGTCAGGAAATTGGATGCGGCCACCCTCCTATCCCACACCTATTCTTCAACCTTAGTTAAAGGAATATTATGGGCTTTAGAATTACCCTAATGGCAAACCGCTGCTTTCTGTCACGTTACATGTGAATACATCTGAGAAAGTCAGTATTTTACACATTCCTCTCAAAGATGAAAACTATTTTGCCTTGGCTCCATCCCCTACTGAACTACACTTAACATTTCAAATAGGATATAAAGGAAATACTGGTCTAACAGCAGGATCTAGTTTTGCCTCCATTCTAGTCCAGTATTTGTACTAAAATACCATCTCCATTTTTCATTTTTGACAACATCGAGTCACCTTTGTCTTACTGTTCCTACTGATTTAGAGTTAGGCTGGTTAAAAAAAATTCCTCTGTATGAACCTGGAACATTATCATTCCACACAGATTTTAAAAGTAAAAAAAAAAAGATTAGAAGCACACCCACAAGCTAGAAATTAATTATATTATCCAAATTATTCAATGCTTAACAAATCTATTCAAACTGGTTACCTCTGCAAATCCATTCAAGCCATTGAGTAAAAACAATTCCAAGCATACCCACAAGCCCAATTTGGCATTCTGGATCAACAGCAGACAGTACTCAGTTATGTGACACCCCATAGGATTGAAAATAATCCTATTTAAATTCAGAGTGACCTTAATTTCTGATTTTTCTTCGTACTGCCAAAAGACTGCTGTAATACACTACACTAGTTTAAAGTTTCTTCATTTATTACCCTAACTACCTCAAAACTGTGTATGACTGACTCTTTCCCACATTTCATATAATCCTTTTAAGTCCTTAGTTCATGTTTACATGATACCACATTTTGAAATCCCACCACAGACAAGTGTTCATTATTTCCTGATAAAACTACATTATCATTAGCCAAGAAAATAGCATTTTCAACAACAAGAAAAAAATCAACAAGCCTACAAAACACAAACAAAAAATGAGTAACAGTAATTAACAGCATTTGGAAATTACGTGGAAAATGGACCATCATCCAAGTTCTATGTAATTACAAAATCAACAGCATCGTAAGGTGACAAAAATAAATATTAATTTGTTAGTAGAAGCACTATTTCCCAAAAAAAAAGTGACATTTTCTTGCATATTTGTTTGTGCAGAGATCAGTTACGGCCACTTCAGTAAGATGTTATATGCATGGTATGCGTCCAAGCTTTTCACCACAGCGTGAGTTCATGTGTTTTTAATCATGCAATGAAATTCAAAGAGGGGAAAAAAATAACATATATGCTATTGTAAATTGACTCCTAAGAAGCTTTTACATTGCTATCCTACATTATGGTTTAGTCCATGAGTATATGTAATTTATCAAAATGGTGACACATACAGAAAAAGACTATAGAAGTTTTGGGAGACATTTTATTAATGTACAATTTCATTAGCGATGTACAATAGACAATTTCATTCTCTATGTATTCTGTCTCCTTGAAGTTTGGTAAACGCTTGTTCATATATAAAACTACACGATGCTTTTTTTGCAAGGACCAGAAATTGTGAAAATCTAAGTGCTACAGTATATTTTGTAGTGAATAAATACGTTGTCCAGAAGAGTTACCAGTCACTTCAGTGAAGCACTTCTAAAAATGTTTCTGATCAAGTTCAAATGCACCTGTTCATAAATAATGATTGGTGGGGTCATCTCCGTTATATTGCCAAGGACAACTGTCTCCAACATAAAATACCGTTTCAATACATTTCTCCATATGGACAACTAGATAATCTAGTCATATCTACTTTTAACCAAATTTACCAGTAAAGTAACTTCAGAATTTATTCAGAATAATTATTTTTCAACCAGAAGCTTTACTTCGGACAACGCAGAAATATATTGCAAGTGACATTCTGCAGCAGAAGCTGGAGGCTTGAAAACAACTAAGAAGGACTAAAAGATCAGCAATACACGCTTTTACAAGAACTCTGACCATTCTGAATGTTAACGATAAGAACAGGTACTTCAGTTTGTGCGCCTGTCAAACAATCAAAACCTCCACAAGAAAATGAAAGCTATCCCACAGAACACAGTATTTCAGAGAACATGTTAGACACCAGCATGACATTCCTCATTTCAAATTGGCAGCTGAAATTTAACATCCACATGAGCTTGTTTTGCTAAGCTTACTATTTCTGAGAGTTTCACCACCTGAAAAACAGAAAATAAAGACTGATTTGAAAGCAATCCTAACTTGAATGAGCTGGACCAATCTTTTTAAACAAAGTAATGCCAGAGAATCACCAGCAAAATCCAGGGCAGGGGAATTATTACTTAGTCCAGTGCTTCTTAATCGCTTTTAAATGAAAGATCAGTCTAGTCTATTAGAAAACATCTCAACAGTTATACAACATCTGGTTCTCATTTACAACCCAGTATCTTGATGAAATAATATAAGTTTATGTATCTTTATGTGAACTTTATGTACCACCCTGTTTTCTTGGGAGGTGCTGGGGTACCCACTCACAAGAGATTCTATATATTTAGAAGGTACTTCTCTGAGTTCTTGTTGCAAACATTTCTGGATCTTATACCTTAGGGAGCCTCAACTTGTCTTGCATAACAACTTAAAAAGTCTATGAATTATTTCCTGCTTAGAAATTTCTGGGGTATAATGGCTTCTGATAGCTTCTGACTGCATAGTGGTTCTCCTTACAAAACATGCACTTACTAATTTGTAAAACATTTTCTTCAGGCCCTGATAATAACCAACACTGATTTATGCTAAGCTACATTTAGTTAACTGAATGGAGTTTCAACTTCTTAATATTCTGCAACAGATGCTATGTTCTGAAAATATTCATAACTAGCTAATGTACCATTTTTGCAGCTTCATCCAAGTCATCACACGCAAGGATTTTGAGGCCACTAGCTGTTATTAAAGCTTTGGCATCATCAACTCGTGTACCTGAAGAAAGGGATAAAACGCCATTTTTAATGAACAGGAGACTACTACCACCACAGCATTCTCCTATTTTCTAGGAAGCCTGCTCCAGAAGTAAGTTAGTGAATAAATCTAGAAGACAACAACTTCAAACAGTTATAAAAGCAGGAAATGTCTTTTTATTAACTTGCCAATCTCACCATCTAAATTCAAGGTTTGCCTTACTTACCCATAATCTTCAGACAATTGTCTGCACAATATATAAGCTCAAGAACATTTGTCACTATGGACAGAATATATTTAACATGTATTGAAGCACACTCACCTTGCAACCGCACCACAATAGGTATTTTTAGGTCCAAATCCTTTACTGCCATAACAATGCCTTGTGCTATCACATCACATCGCATAATGCCACCAAAAATATTTACCAGTATGGCCAGTACCTACAGAACCAATGACAATATTCACATTAAAAATGGCCAGAGGCACATCAGATAAAAGTACCACTCAGCCTTTCAGTGTAAGGAAAATTCAAACTTCTTAAGTGTAGCAAGGGACTCTGCAAGACAGGGAACATTTCTGTTCTAGAGAACATCAGCAACAGAAGTGCAGTTCTGTCAAGTCACATACAGCAGAACTGTTACTTTCGGGAAAATGCCTGTCCCAGGAAACTTCCACATTGTCCTTCAATCCAGCATGCATTGCAGGCAATAGCCATTTCTCTTAAAAGTGTTTATCCTTTGTACATGCTTGAAAAGGCACACACTCATTTTCTGTATAAAATCAACGCTGTACATTATTAATCGTGTTTAGAATATTCTGAAGAAAGCTGATTGATTTTCTTCAAGCAAATCAGACAGATGAAACTCCAGTAAAGTTATTTAACAACTTAGTCTGTCGACTGTTTATCTTTCCATTTCTAACATTACTCCAGCAGAGGTACTTCCCACACTAGTACCTCCACATACTGAAGAAGCCAGGCAAAAGAACGCAGAAAACTTATAAAACTCATGCGTGAGAAATTGATTGCACAATTTAAAAGTTAGCATGCTTAGAGATAAGCTCTCTGAAATATGTTTCATTCAGGATGGAGCCTGAGGTTAAGGGAAAGTATCTTCCTACTGAAGTGGTGGAAAGGAGTAGTAAAAAGATCATGGTCAGTGGTGAGGGATTGAATAAAGGAGGGGCAAAAATGCACAGGTAACACTGAAGGACAGAATAAACTTCACAAGACAAAATATTCATGTGCAACTGCTTAAAAACCAGTATCTTGGTTCTCATTATCCTGCAATTAGACTAGCTCATCTATGCAAGATAGTTCTTGCTCCTGCTACTAATGGGTGGAAGCAACTTAGACTGGCACCCCAGAAAGCTATTCCAAACAATCCCTGAACTGAACCCAGAGCAGCAGCCAGAGTGCAGTCCATGAGACGAGTGGTCTGCACTGCTCTCTGACTTTTAGCAGCAGGAATCCCAGCTACAGTGATCAGGTTTTGATAAAACAGTGAGCACCTGAAGGAAGGCAGAAAGGGAAAGATATATTAACAAGTCTGTTTGGACACACTCTGTTCTTGCATCAGCAGAGAACTGGCATTGTAAGAACTTGTCCCATATCAACAACTCCCAGATTCTTCCTTGGCTCTTCTCTCTGTAATTCAGGTGCTCTGTGCCTATGTCCCTCAGTTTCCCATCGGTTTGCTGAAAGAAGGTGAAGAAAGAACAAGCCTTATGAGGAGCAGCTGGGGGAACTGTGGTTGTTTAGCCTTGAAAAAGGAGGCTGAGGGGAGACCTTATCGCTCTCTACAACTACCTGAAAGGAGGTTGTAGCAAGGTGGGTTTAGGTCTTTTCTCCCAAGTAACAAGTGGTAGGACAAAAGGAAACTGCCTCAAGTTGTACCAGGGGAGGTTTAGACTAGATATTCAAAAAATTTCTTCACCAAAAGAGTTGTCAAGCATCGGAACAGGCTGCCCAGGAAAGTGGTGGGGTCACTATCCCTGGGGGTATTTAAAAAGAAACAGATGTGATGCTTAGGCACATGGTTTAGTGGTGGACTTGGGAGTGCTGGGTTCATGGTTGAACTCAATCATCTTAAAAGTCTTTTCCAACCTAAATAATTCTATAACACCCACGGAGAGTGTGTCAGACCCTGCATTTGGTAAGAAAAATCTTTCCAATGGGGAAGAGACTAAGCTTCTCTGTAACATCACTCATCATTTGTTTCTGGTCCTTTCCAAAGATGAGCAAGTGGGGGATGAAATTCTGGTGCAAAAGTAGCATATCATTATCAGATCCTGCAAGTCACTCCTGCCTTTTCAGTTACCTTTTTTTTTATGTTTTTCTTTCTTTTTGAAAAGTCTCAAACTACCATTGAGTCCCTACTGGGATAAGCATTTCTATGTAGATCAGCAACCCAGTCCTTGCATTGTCTTTCTGGGATGGTAAAGCTCTTCCTTTAGTTTCAACTACTTTATTATTTTAATAATATTCAAACACTTCTGATAAGCTTTCCATAGGATAAAACATTAATGCTCTTCCAAGGTCATTACAAAATTATTTTATCTTACATTACATATAATTAGTACCTTAGATACTTGTCTGTGCACAGCACAATGAATATTCATCTCTATAACTCTATGTACAAAACAGAACCAGCTGCAAAACAGGCCCAAAAGACGAAAAAGAAAGGAGAAACCCAAGTGAATATTGCTTTCGGTTTAAACAGCAGGCAGGAGGAATTTCTGACTCAAAGATTTCTAGAAAGATTCAAATACAGCTGTAACTTCAACCAGAGGATACAAAACTGCTTACTCAGTACACAGACAACCTAGTTTTTAAAAACGGGGAAAAATTTAAAAATATTTTCAGGCCTTTTTCATTCGCACCAAAATTAAGCTAACATCTCACTTTCCTTTCCTTTTTTAATTCTATGCTCCTAAAAACATGTTCTGGAGAAGATGCACTAAGCATTGTCTTTCAAATCACAGCCTGGACCTTGATATGCCAACTCTTCCCTCACCTTTTTATCAGAGGTAATAAGCTTAAAGGCTTCTGTCACTTGCTGCACTGTAGCACCACCACCAACATCAAGGAAGTTTGCTGGAGTTCCGCCGTGAAGTTTAATTATATCCATTGTGGCCATAGCTAAGCCAGCACCATTGACTATATGAGAATAAAGATAACATTTAGGAATTCAGTTTATAAATCCATTAGGTCATTTAAATTTCATTAAATAGAACATACCTAAGCAGCCTATGTTTCCATCCAATCCTATATAGTTGAGATCTGCTTTTGCAGCATCCCTGTCTCTTTGATCTTCCTGTGTCCAGTCCTGCATATCAAAGATCTTCTTCTGACGATAGGCTGAATTACTGTCGAAGTTTATCTTTGCATCCATACACATCACTGAAATGAAAAAAACCAAACCATCATTTAATATTAAAATAATAGCTCAACTTCTACATATATATGCTAAAGTATGTCAAGTCAAACTTGGCAGCTGGCTCATGCAGTCCAAACTTACACTTTTGCTGGAAAGACAGACTTAGCACTGCATGTAAATACAAGATTCTCTCAAGTTTACTCACAAAAACAGTTAAACCCTTTAACTGCAGGGAAGATAAATGAAGTTCTTGAAACACCTTAAAAGCAAAGAAGCTTACAATAAGCAGTTTGATAAATCTGGGTAATTTATGCTTCAATAATTAGCATTAAATTAATCCCTACAGAAGATCTCTGGTTTGGGTTTTTCTAATCCCTCTTAGTTTTCTGCTTTTAGATTAAATGCGTGCACGCCTGTAAGCACACAGAAACACAATGAAAAAACATCCAAGTTTGAAGAAAAGTTGCCAGAAGAATACAGACAAAAGTAAATTTCACTTAGATATAGCAGGTGTTGTGGAAAACCTAGAGGATTCTTTACATCAGAACTAAGTTTCTGTCTGTACAAATGTAAGACTTCACCTCTATCCCTCACTACATATGATATAAAAATGACAAGGCATGAGAAACAGATGGGAGAGACTGCTCCATACTGTTCATTTAAGCAGCATTATTTAAAAAACAGCATAACACAATAACAGTAGAGTAATAACAGTATAATAGCAGAGTAATTGTAAACTTTGATGAAGTAGCTATTTCCATATTCATGTTTAAATTTAAAACTGTTGTACTTGAGTTCAAGTACAAACATTCTCCACGGATTTGTTTTTTGGTGAGAGGGGAATTGGTTCTAATTGAATATTAACTATTCTGCAACTGGATGTGCTAAAAACCTTATAAACATCACCACTTAAACACCTATAGTCTTTCAATACATCAACTATCAAATTCTATCAGTCATTCTGATGCCTGAGTAGTAAAGGCAGGAAATTTCCGGAAGGTACTACTATTCTGGTTACTTTTTCAATACCAACTTTGAATACACAATATGCTCAAGCTTCACTTCAAGACTTTTGAAAACATCCAGCTTCCAGAAATGCTTTATCCTGGGTAGCCAAACACTCAAAAGTGGAAGATGTGTTATTTTAAAATAAATTAAAAAAGAAAACGTAAAAGGAAGTTATTTAAACTTAAGATCCTACTTAGCAATTCAGGGCAGATACCTACTATGCTTAGATTGTCAAATTTATATGCTTTATTAAATTTGGGGTTGATCATACTATGTTAATGCTAAGTCCTCTTGCTGTATTACAGCTGAAGTTTTAGCAGTGCAAAGCAACTAAGATTTATAAAAATGTCAAGCTGGTACATGAAGAATATAAAGAAGAAACATTACCAACTCCTGATGAATCTTCCACCATAGGATTTATTTCTATCATGGTAGCATCATATTTCAGAAAGAGATTATACAGTTTGATCATATTTTCAGCTGCTTCATCCACCAGATTAGGAGGAAATCCCATTTTTTGGGCAAGCTGAAAGTAAAAGATCCGTTATCAGTTAACTGATACTCGGGATTTGATTTAGTTACGAATTAGGCATGTTCCAGTTTAGCTATTATTACAGTGTCAAATGAATTTGTAAATGCAGACCCTCTCCTGTCTTTCTGGAAACAAAGTAACTCTTGAGTTTTAAGAGATTGTTTTCTATACAAAACACTGCACTTACCCTAAAAAGCAGCTAGCAAGGAGTCATTGTCATACACCTTTACAAGCTACATAAAAGCTAGATAAAGCACTGCCATGCAGAGTTGGATTTGAATTGTCTGTCACCTGAAAATACTTAAATACTTAGTTCAAATCCATTTCAAAATGTCAAAAGGGTTTAAGACAACTCAGCAGGTTGACTGCATGCACACTTTACAAAATGTAAAAGCAACCCCCCCCATCTTCCCTAATGTGTACTTGTCCACATTAACAATTACCCTAACAGCTTGCTCCTTTTTTATGCCTTCCACTATATCAATGGGCTCCTTAATTATCGCGTCAGGATTCTCTGCAGCAACATCTTCAATATTAACACCACCCTGAGAACTGCCTATCAGCACAGGACCCTGGAACAAAAAAGAAAGGAAAAAAAAGCATAAGTACTTTTTATTACACAATTGGAATTTATTCTTCCCATAAGATACCTCACAGTAGAAAAATCTTCCTGTTAGTTGGAAAATGTGAGCATTTACTTCTCTGAGAATGTTACTATCTATTCAATACATCTATGTAATAACATAATTTTAATAACAACTATGTAATAACATTTTAATAACACTTTCTAAATTTTAAGGTGTATGTTTGGTCCAATTTCTTTTAACAGGGAAAAATTTCCTTTGTATACACTGTAGTAACACAGCAATTAACACAGACATACTAGTTTTAAATTTTGATAGACAATTCAACTTAGCAATCATATGCATTTCGTCTTCTAAGTTGTCACCAGAAAAAAACATCTCCCCTTTCTCCACTCACCCCTACACAAACACACATCAAATGTCAGGCACTCATGTATTCATTCTGCCATACTCCAACTCCAAGGACAAATCTAGCTCTGCAGACCTAGTGACAAGTTACTGCACACTACTCCTGTTCAACAGAACAACACTGAAAGTAAGTCATGGAGTTCTGACAAAACAGAACTTAATTATTCAATAATAAAAGAAATTAAGAACCATTGCAGCAGGTTTTGTTTTGTTTGGGTTGTTGGTTTGGTTTGGGTTTTTTTTTTGAAAAAAAAAAAAAAAAAAAAAGGCTATCTAAATCTCAATAAAGACCTCCAAGACTCACTAAAATTCTCTCCCCATGGGAACAGTCCTCCAGTTTACAGTAAAGACATATTTGTATCATCTCAACTTGCTGTCCCTTATCACCACCCGCGCATGGATTATTACAGATGGTGTACTAAGGCAGCATTTCCTATCAGCACAGGCCTTTAACATTAAAAAGCCTTGTAACGGTTAACAATTAATTACAGAAAGCATGACATTGGTTCAGAGAACATGCTCAGTAACCACACTACTCTTATCACCATCCTTCCAAATGGAAACATATAGATGGTAAATTATTCTACGTCTAATAGCGAAGTTCAACACAATGAACATTTCTGGATATTCATATCCTGAACCATCAGGAAGCTACAAAACATTATAAAAATAACTCATTGTTCCACAGAACTGACCAAAGTGAATAATTTTGCTTAAAACATAAGAAATCTTGCTCCTACTGGCAAATAACACCCAAGAAATCAAGTTCCACTTTCAACAGACTATTTTACAGACTGTTTTCCCTTTAAAGGAAGAAGAAAACTGTTATTCAACCTTCATACTTCCTTCTTTTGAAAGGCATTTCCTCGTCATAAGCATCCTAGACAAGATACAGCAATTACAAGCACATCTAAAAACTTGACTTCAAAAGGCAGCAGTAAAACCAAAGCACATCCCTATCAAAAGACAATAACCCACACACTTATGCTCAATATACACTAATAAGATTGATTTTTTTATACGAGATCAAGAACAAGTCAGGAAAATATGTTTCCCTTCTTTATCTGATTTTCTTAGATCAGTTACAGCAAATTCTGTTTCCATTAAGGATGCTTGCTTATTGCTTACACAATTTTAAGATCATAAAAACCAGCCATTTACAGTATTTTAATGCCACCTTGTGGTAAGTCTGGGGTGTGAACTGTAACATTTGGATCTTCCGTGCTCTATTACAAAGTACAACAGAATGCAAGGGCCTAAGTCACATAACTGTACTAAAACTCAACACAACAGATATTTTCCTGTCACAAAGTACACTACAGAGAAGGAAAGAGGAACAAATACAAAATTTAACTCTTAATTTTGCATCAAAAAATGAAAATATAAGACTAGTTTCCTCATTCCTCCACAGAAAATTATTTCATACTAATGCTGGAGACACTCCTCTAATCACCAAGAATAGCACCTGTGCAAACTTGTAAGCATTGGAAAGACCAAACTCAGTTTTTGTTAAGCTTCAGAAAATAAAGTTCCAAGATCTGCTTTACTTTGGCTTTACTGAAGTTACCAATTTGTTCTTTGTGCTCCATAACAGAACACCAGTCTGTCAGAAAATATACTCACATTTCAGTAACTGGGTTTGAATTGTAGCCTAAAAAACTACATACCCACACATACAGAACATACACATGAAGTAAACTATGGCTTTCGTCTTCCTGAGAGTTCTGAAAACAGACCTCTAGGCCCAAATCTTCTTACCAGCTCCTGAAGAGTACTGGCATAAGAAAGCTACTAGTGCTCTCAAAATAGAGGGACACATTTGTGCACCTCTGGGAACCTCCACACACTGGAGAAAAAGAATGTCCAATTTATCCAGGACCATTGGCTCTTCCAAAAGGCTTTTACTTATCATGCTCCTGACACTCTTAAATAGTGTGTACATGTACATGCACACACATAGCTCTTTTTAAACTAAATTCTAGTATGAGCATCTGATAGATAAGCACAAACTCAAACCAAAACGAAAATAAACCCCTCAATCCACTCATCTCCACTTCAGCTATACGACTCTGAACTTCAGTTGGAGCTATTTATATTCATTTATTATTCCTTAACTTTAAATTGTAGCATTACATTTTTAAAGCATTTAAACACTAAGGCAATCATGTTGTTAGAGAAACAAAATTTAGCTTATGCGTATTTCTGATTTTCAAAAGCAAGTGACCAGCAAACTGCTCTGGTATTTGTGTTTTTTATTTCAGCTATAACAACTAGTTTACTTCTATTTCTAATATTACTCACTTGAAAAGACCTTTCCATTGTTATTGCAAAATAGTATTCTCTCCTGGGATATCTGCGCTCACAGATAAATACTTGATTGCATATCCTGCCTTTTTCTCCTGTCTGCTTGGTAAACAACTTCTTTCCAATCATTTTGGAGGAGATGTCTTTTGCTTCTTCTGGACTAGAATAAAAGAAGCTCAGAATGTGACAAACTGCTGGGAAAAAAAACAGAAGTAGCATTTAAAAAAAAAAATCTTACCTAATTTTTGTTACTTTGAGGTTAATAATTAAAACACTGATTTTAAACTAAGCAATAGGTTCAATTCATAATATGAAACTTTCAAGTTTTCCTACTTGGCTGGATAATTTAGAAACAACTTACGAAAAAACTATTTTCACTCCTCCTTTGAGGCCACCTTCAAACGTTCCTCTTCCTCTACCACCAGCTAAAACCTGCGCTTTTACCACCAGATCCTTTGAACCTAGAATGAAAGAAAACCCAAAATTTGTCATCTGTGACTACTAAAACAAATTGTCATAGGTAGAATAATAAAGGCTGTTTTCACTTTATCGCCCCTTTTCCACACTCACTTCCCATCTCCTCCCCGTCCCCCTGATTCAAAACACAGATATGTGAACTAAAGATGGCATTGTAACTCACATAAGTTATTCCAAAAGTCTCAAACCACTAACCAATTTCAGCTTCAGGCTGCTCTGTGAACAAACCTTGGTGAGTTAGTGTCCTGGTTGGTCCAAGAATGTTGATGTTTTGATATATCTTTAAACCACGTTTAAATCACAACTGATTAAGCACCCAGTAACAACTGGTTAGTATCTCACAGGGTATTAATAAGATGACACTGAGCATCTGACATACTAGAATCCAAGATTTTCCTCAATCAAGTACAAATACTCTATAACTGTAACCACTATCTTCTCAGCAATGGTATGTAACTGTGGCACTTACCCAAGTCAACTTGCAGGTCCATTATGGCTTCCAGTCTGCAGAGCACTGATGCATAAGCTTGAGTGCTTTGCAGAAGTCAGAGGCCTAAGCAAATCTGCTATTTTTCCCAGAGTAGGCAGAGCAAGCCCTTTAGTTAGCTTCAATTGTTTAAAAATCCTTAACAAAATATCATTCTAAGTAGGGAAGACTATGCATTTGGGTTTAAAAAGTAAAGGGTATCATCAAAAAAGACCAGGATGCTCTGGAGTGTCATTAAAAGACATAAAGCAATGAAGTAAGTTCGGTTCATCAAGTCATTTAAGGTGATAAAGGAAGAAAAACAAAGACCTGAGTAGTTACTCAAGTTCAATTACAATGAATACACTGCAGACAGCAACTAGACTGCAAGATGTTAAGAGCTGCCCCATTCACTTTTGTGCGGCACATCCGATCTTTTCTCATGCCACCATTAGCTGAACCACTCCGGTCTTTCTGAGCAAAGGAAGAACTTGCTGTTTTCTTGGATGTGAAAAGGCAACCACGGGAAAGCCTAAGAAAACTGCAGTACTCCAGCAAAACTAGCAACTATGCGCATACTGGAGGTTATGGCAGACACAAATATGTTATTTCTTATTTTGACCCGTATCCTTCCTGGCAAGATAAATTAAACTTGCATAATTTCACAAGCTAGGGTGGCTATAAGCAAAGAGAATGCTCAAGTTACTACTCCCAACCAGCTACTTGTAAATTTTCCCTCTTGGCTAACAACAGATCTCTGAATCCGCAACTGATACAAAGTCTGTTGACACGAGAAGCATGAAGGTTATAAACATGCAAGTATATGCTGACTTACTATTTAACAACTATTTACATATAGTCTATTACCTAATATTTAATTCAGTTCCTGAAGACAACTCTTGTGGCTATTAGGTACCGGCAATCAAGTAAGTTAACATGGTTTATAGAAGACTTAACTTTTACACAATTACTTTGAGTACACAGCTTGCTTTAGAAAACACTAAGCCTCATGGGTAAGTAAGATTATAAATAGTAGCTTCCTGGGTAAATGAAGCCACATACTCCAACACGCGAGCTTAAAAAAAAAGTTCCATCCATTTGAAAACAATTTACCTTGTGCATACACACAAACACAAAATGTGGAGAAGCATGACTTCCTAGTGTTAATATAAAAGAGAGAGGAAAATATTTTATTATCCGAGTTACCAAAAAAAAAATAAAATAAAGTAACACCCCTTTCTCACTGACAATCTACCTAGGTTTTTTGACAGGGCTCTAAAGTAACTCAAATAGTTAAGATTTAAAATATTCACAGCATTATTTCACTATTTTGAGCTTTCTATGGAAGTCTGATATCTGACAATGATTCAGAACAGATACATTTAGTAATCAAGACTAAGAGATTGAATTTACAGTACAGTAGGAAGCTCAGAAGACAGGGTCCTGTTTCTCCACTTTACTTTTCATCTCCTACACTAAATCCAGAAAGTAAAAGCTATTTCTACAGAGAAAATTTCACGAAGGACATAAAATTCACCCACAGGCACCTTCTTTGTAGTCTTTACTTCTCCTAGCAATAAAAACCAATATCTAAACAAGTCAGAAACAGATGCCAACTAAAGCTCTGTTAAGATCTCAGCTGGAACATGACATTTAGCTCTTGGCACGGTTATAAAAGTAATTTACAATGGGAAAGACTGGTTACCAGGATTATCACTGAAATTAAGACCTTCCCATACAGGAAGGGACTAAAAGAACGTGGCGCTTCTTTAAGTCTATCAAAGGAAAACAAAGGAAGAAAATGATCCTGGTGTTTAGCCACACCTGGTGAGGGACAGAGCAAGAACACACCACTACATGTACACCATACACTCAATTTCCTGTTCTACACCAGCCAAAAGCAAAAGCCATCTAACAAAAAAAGTCAGTTCTAAAAAGATGCACTATCTTCTTTAAACAGAAGATAGTGAAGCCTGTCAGAAGACATGAAGGAAAAATGCAAGAGTCAAAAGGAATTGGGCAGAGTTGTCCTCTCTGATATTCCCAAAGCAACAATTATTACAAATGCTAGTAGGAAACAAGAGGTATAGACTGCAGAAAATAGCCAGGCTAACAGTTTTTCCTTAACAGGACGTCCTTTTGCCACTATAAGAGGCAAAATACTGGGCCAAATAAACCACTGCCCTCATCACATACAGTATTTCTTAAGAATTTAACTATTATGCATGATTACACTTTGGCAAAACATAAAGACTGAAAAAAACATGTGTGAGAAACAACCTCAAACTTTTTGCAGTCAGTTTTGGTCATAACAAAGTCATCATTGCAACAGAATGGAGCAATTGTGGCATTAAATGAGCATGACAGTAATGAGTTGTAATTTGTTTTCCTACAGCACTGCAAGCAAACTAGCTGCTTGATTGCATAAACACGTAACACTTCAAGAACTATTTGGCCAGCTATGCTTACAAGTAATTAAGCTGCACAGACGTACCTGAATCTAAATGCAAGATAAAATGTCCCAAGAAAACCTTAACTTAACCCATGCAGATAGGTCATTGTTCAATAAACTTTTTTCCCTACAGCTCCTATTTAAAGTGACTCTGAAACTAAAAGGCAGAAATGTTTGCTCACACACCTCATCTGCAGCTGCAGCACCATCACAGAGAACTGCTGATACACAGTAATCAAAGAAAAAAATTTGGAAACCAGCAGCTAACATTTTTCTACTATCAACAGTTGTACCCTTCTGGTTTGCTTACACTGCTCTGAAATATTGCTAGGCTTCTGTTTCAATGAGAAATAGCAGCTTCTGCCCTAGAGCAGGTACTCGCATACAAAGTTAGGACAGTTTCCAACAGCCAACACTACAACACAACAGCAGTCCTACTCTGCCTCCTGTCCTCAGCTTTTCACTTCAGCCTTCTTTCTTGTGCCAGCATAAGCGTTTGCAGGATCACACCCTGGAGCATATCAGAAGAGTGACACTGCTAGCAAAAGGCACTGAAGGCACTGAAGGCAAAAGCTAACCCAGTGGACAGTACTTTTGCGAGTCTGTGCACTGTGTGACAAGCACAGTGACAGGAAGACTGAAGGGAGCAGGACAGAAAGTGGGACATTTGCTCTCGGCCACAGTAACAAATTGTAAAGCCTGAATACAGGGCACTAGAACTACATAGCAAACCTTTAGTACAGCTAAACAAGCTATTTGTTAAGAGCTGCATTTCCATACTAATAGCAGCTACCACTAAAAGTATGTGGAAGTAAAAACAGTCTGAAAAGAACCAGGAAATGTTTAGACAATTAAGAGTAGATACCAATGAGAACAGGTGCCTGAAATCATCAGAACACTGAGTCAGCAACAAAAAAATTTATACAGTACTACCACTATAGGTTTCACCTTCATCATTTATTAACTAGCCAGCAAAAGAATAATACAGCCAGATCTTCATTTCTAGCAGGGCTGCTATTACTTTATCGGAAGGAATATTTTCTGATTCCATAACCTAAGCCTTCAGAGTGGGAGAAAGGTCTCTTTCTCTTTAGATACTCTCATAGATAACACGTGCATGCAAGAGTTATCTGTGTAAATTACAATCTTATGACAACCTTAAGAAGCAAGATTTGTTGTCCCATTGTATCTCTGGAGTTTTCTATGCAAGTAGAAAGTCTCATGATTAGGGCAGACAAACTTAACTAAATTGTTCTGCTTTGCAAGTTTCCATTCTGACTTCTAATAAATATTGACTGCAGTGGCAGTACTGCTTTCCACATATCATAAACACCTTCATAATAATTGTGCAAGCCTAATGTGTTCTGATAAAGCAAACAGTAAAAGGCAGCAATAGTTAATAACATTGTGCCAATCAAATTCTCAACTATCATTCAACTGCAAACTTATCCTGGGAGAAAGAC
>JANHGB010049412.1:22012-33836 GCA_026283785.1 Coracopsis vasa
GCTGCTCTAAGGTCTCCCCTTAAGGAACCTTCTCTTCTCCAGGCTGAACCAGCCCAGCTCTCTCAGCCTGGCTCCATAGGAGAAGACAAGCTTCTTCAATACCCTTTGTTCTCACCAGCCTCATCCTCACAGCCCCAGCAAGCTCTGTCTGACAGCGAGGGAGAGTCAGTGAGGAGCAAAAAGAAAAGGATTTAGCAAAATACAGAATTTAATAGTCCTGCCTGGAAACCTTGTTAGAATTTCCACTTTTACTGCCCAAAGCAAATGGGAACATTTTGTCTTTGCATCTAGAAATCAACTTGAAATTCACATGAATAACTGACATGGCTGGGTGAGGAGCGTGCCTGTTACCCAGCCTCACTGCATCTTGTCTCAGTCTCTAATTGTCATGCAGAAAGGGACTGAGCCTTCCAGGTAACCTGGTGTTAATTTCAGTGTGGGGCGGAGGGGAGGATGGAGACAGCTAATGAATGAGAAGCAGTGATTGATTCCTGTCTCGGTGTCAGGACACTGAGCGGCTGTTTGTCAAGAAACAAGGAAATGTCACTGGGATTTGTAAGCGCTTGTAACTATTACATAAAGCACTTTGAGTACGAAGCACATAAGATAAGTTTCCGAGGCTGCTGCTCTGAGCGTGTGTTAATACAACCACTGGCTCTTCTTGACATTTCTACAAACAACTTATAAATATTCCATGGGAGCGGCTGCTCCTGCCGCCGCTGTTGTTGTGGTTTGAATGGAATTACCAGGGGAGAAAAGAGCAGCTCTGCCCTTATTTAACAAGCGTGCAACCAAATAAGAGTCCTCAGCCAGCCCACACCAGGGCTTTGCTCCAGTGAAAGCACAAAGTAGCTGAGTATCCTGCCCTTCTCCTGCTGAAGGAGAAGCTTGGATGTGTGTGAAGACCCAGAGGTTAAAGGGCTCACCCGAGGTCTCATATTGTGCATGTGACACTGGTGGAGATTGCAGCCCAGCCAGAGCTGTCTCTGTTGCTTTACCCCAAGGCTCAAAGGCTAAACAGAGGTCCTCAAGCAGGCCAAGACAGTGGTAGGCAGGCTGATTTCAGAGGGTATCAATGTGGAAGCTCCATATGTATTTGGAGACTGTCCATGTTGGGTGCCATAAATAAAGATGCTGTACCGCTCCTCCCAAACACAGACATGCTGGTGCATAACATGCCCTCCTGCTCCCGTGCAATGGGGTGGATCACACAGCAGATGTGGTGAGAGATGCTGCTGTGTTCCTGCGCCATGTTGTCTATGCCAGGAAACTCTTGGTCTTGCTCTAGAGGTGGTGGATCCAACTGCACTAGAGAGGTTTGTGCAGAAAGCAGAGCAGGATCTCACAGCCCAGGCAGCAGCAGCCGCACATGCAGTGAGTTGCAGGAGCGCTGGTTTAAACCCCACTGACCACAACCAGCCAATAGCTGCATTTTCAGTGTTTTAGATTGTTAGCTACCTCCTCCCGTGGAAAAGTCCAGCACTTCCCCTTGTCCCAGATTCTGCAGTTGTTCCCTTTCTGCTTTAAATCCAAGTAATAATACTCAAACCCAGCCACAGAACAGCAATTACAAGTAGGAGCCAGCCACAACCACACCACCACAAAGGAGCTGAGCCATGAGCAAACTGCTGCCAACAGCCCCGACCCACAAATAAACCACTGCAGATGGACCCTGACACAAGTAAACCACCGCAGATGGAGCCACCCACCACTGAAACGCTGCGAAGGAGCCCAGCCTGTGACTCATCCGAGCTGTGTTGGTGCTGTGAGGACTGCGGCAGCCTATCAAAAGCTATGATTTCATCCCAAAAGACGTTACTGTTTTTATGCCTGGTGACAGCTGGGCCTTTTTGGTAGCTGCTGACCTAGAACAAGTCTCTCAGTCTGCACCGAAGGTGGGTCATTTAAAGATCTGAAGTGCCTCATCGTTCAGTGAGCGGGCAGTGGATACCTTTATTTTCATTGTGCCTCTTTGCCAAGTCTCCATTATCCCTATTTATAGATGCCCTGGGAAACATTCCACTAAGTCTCTCCTGCGTTTACCCATCCAATGCCCTAGTTATGGCACAAATTAAGGGGTCTTTAATTGGTGTTTCTGTCCCGAGCCATATTCAAATGTCTGGGCTTGGCTTTATAGGGAAGGTCTCTGCATAATTTCCTTTTCTCTCACCATGGTTGTACCCAGAGTTCATGTTACCTGCAGAGCTTCCCGTCAGCCAGCTTGGTACCATGGTCCAATATTATCCCTGAGAAACATTTGCTTCTCTTGCCTGTTTTCTGTTTTCCTGCCCACCCCCACCTCCCAGTGACTCTGTGGGGGGGGGGTTATCCTTTTCTGAGTTTGAGAAGGAAGCAGAGCAGCCATAGCTCTTCTTCCTCACTGTCTAATGACAGGGAACTAATCCAGAAGCACAGCTTTGAATTAGAAAACCTTCCAGACTTTATTATTTCTATGCATCATGCTTGTTTGTAGCAAAACTCAGCAGCTCAGATAATCTTCTCCGTATCAGTGCAGGGATGTGGGAACACCACTTGTTCACAAGGTTTATGAGATCCTATTTCGAAGAAGCAATCCCATCCCTGTGGAGTCACAGGCTGGGCATTTGCCCTATGATCTGTGGGGAAAGGATGGGACAGGGATGCCATCTGCCTACAACCCAGGGCCGGGGTTACAAGCAGACAGGTACCACTGGTACCTGTGTACCTGGTTACAAGCAGCAAGTACCACCTCCAGAGAAGGTTCCAGTCCCTGACACAGCTCTCAGCACTGCCCTGGGTCTTGTGAGATTTGATGTTTCTGCACTTTTCAGAGGAGGAGTGGGGACGCTTCAGCCTCAGGTGAGAAAAGCTTGGAAACATGGTCTCCAAACCAGTATGCAGCCAAGCAGAATGCAGAAGAGCTTTGTTAAGAAGTCCCATATACTTCAACTGATTTCACTCTGGGGACCTGAATATTGCTCTTCAGCAGCTGGAGAGTCACAGTGGTCTGGAGAGCCAGCTTGGAAATGGGTCCCATCCACAGCAGAGGTACAGTTCCATCCCCCTGCCCTCTGCAGGAGGATGGGAAGATAGAGGGAGAGAGCAGAGGATAAATATACTTGACATGATAAGGAGGGGAATAATCATCTCCTTGGCTAGCACAGAGCCTGGCAGCGCTTAAAGGTGGACCTGAAAACCTGGAAGAGTGTTTCGCTTTTGGTACTGCTCCTGCTTGTTGCAAGCACAAGTGTGGAGCTGGCAGCAAAGGAAAAGTGTGCATCTGTGGAGGCAAATGCCATTAAGGAAATAAGCTTGAACGCAGTGTCTTTCCACCACTTAAAGGCCTGTATTTTTATCACATCTTCAAGAGCGGGCATTGCATTATCCAAGTGGTGTCAAAGCTGATTTGTCACCATGTGCAGAGTTGTGCAGCTCTGTAATGGTAAGTCCATTCTTCCCAGGACAGTCTGGACTGCATCCCTCATCCATCCAGAGCTGTCCTGCCTTCTTTGTTTATTTGATTTCACTCCTGGCATCAAGGACACGAGCAGAAAATTGACTGTGACTTGCACATTGAGAAACGAAGAGAGAGAAAATATCATGAGATGGGGAAAAGTCAACAAGATCCTGAGTGCTGCTGTGTAAATTCCATTTAACTCAGTGATGACTGAGGGTAAAATAGGTCTAGAGGTATCTGGAAGATTTGTTCCAACCCCAACAAAGCACAGAGGAGATGTGAAACTGCCTTCCTTTGAAGTCCTCAAACCCTCCCTATCCTCACCAATACCACAGTTCACCCTTTGCTTCTTCCGAATTCCTACAGGTGTTTCTGCTGTCCACCGAATCCCTTTCCTCAGTTATTTGTCATTCAAATGGCCTTCTAATGCCTGTAAACACAGGAATTGGCATCTGGACAGCAGGAAATCTAGGAAATTAGCACAAGGGACTCCTCTGGGCTTGTGGCCAATAAACAGTCCAAGGAGCCACTGAAAGCACAGCAGAGTCAAGCTCTAGAAAGCAGGAAGAGTGTCACTGTGTTGGCATAAAGCAACTCCTAGTCCATTTAGGATAAGTGACAGTAATGTGCTAGTCTGCTTTGTGTTAACCACAGGGAGCATCAAAGCCAAAGCCAAACTCCCGTTGACGCTGATTTGGGTATGGGCAAGCCCAGATCTTAGGTCTGCTCAGGACCCATTTAGTTGCTTTGGGAAATGCCACAACACACGGCTCTGCTCTTTTTTATTTCTCTTTTTAATCTTTTGTCAAGGTTCATCCTGGATTTTACACCTCTGATTTTCTCATAAGCATTTTGACCACGAGACTCACTGACTGCTGTTGAAGAGAGCATTGGTGTGCCCTGAGATCATGACCAGATGGGGAGTTATCACAGCAGCCCATTACAGCATCCAGAAATTCTCCTTCTGGCTTTTCTATGGGCTTGGAGTGGTGCTGACCCCGTGGCCAAGCCAGGCTGAGTTGCTGTCTGCTACTGTGGTTCAGCTTCAGCTGTTTGAATCCCTCAAGGGTTTGAATGATGTTTTTGGGTGAGTAGGAGGTGCCAGGGTCTGCTTTGGCCATGCAGGATCCCAGGAAATCCTCCACCACTGGCATGAAGGGAATAAATCTCAGCAAGTGTTAAAGAAAGCAGCTGGTAATGTACTGATCACTCATCTGCATTTGTAGGTAAGTATGCACATAAATTGGGCATGCATGCAGGCATTAGGACAGTCAAGGCTGTCTAGCTTACCAAGACACTTAAGAATCCCAGCACAGGCCACTGAGTTCTTACTTCATCCTTTGGGCAGAACAGTGTATTTGCACCAAAATATGCCTGGCTCCTCTGCAGAAGCTGATGTTGGTTATGGAGCTGGGATAACACCAGTCAGATCTGCTGGGATCCCAGGACCATGAGGCATAGCATCTCCTGCCCAGCCATAGAGCTGGTACTGACAGATCAGTCCTCATCTCAGTGCCAAGAGTGAGCTGTTCACTAGTACAGATCTATGCCACATCTTTTTGGCAGCTCCAGTGATGGATTTGGAAGAGACATCACAAATGCACCAGTTTGGGCATTGCCATCCCTGTCATTCGCACAGGTGGAAACTGGCTGTAGCAGAGGCACAAAGTACCCCATGAAGTTGTTGCAGGTGGGCCTCAGATACTGCTATGCTGTCTGCCCAGCCTGCGGCAGCACGGTCTTTCTGGGACATGAACCAACAACAAGCATCCTCCCCTGCTTCTGCCCATGGTTACTGTTCCCTCCTCATCAACCATCTAGCCTAGAGCAAGGCTGGCACTAAGTCATGGCCCTGCTGGTGTCCTTCACTCCTGGCTTGGAGATGGTGCCTCCCTCTTCCACCTGTGGTTATTCTGTGAAGCTGAGCACCAGTGCTATGAACCTCAAGGGTGGCCATGGCAGCTTGGAGACCCTCAGCCTTGACTTGCACACACAGTTCTCTAGCACATGTTCCCAGGACCTTGGGACCATGATACTGCTCTTGCTTTTCTCTAGCCTCCATTACATGCCACCTGCATGTGACAGGCTGGTCTTGCAGGCACAGACCCCAATACCTCAATAGTCTTCCTGAAGAGAGAAGCACAGAAGAAAATCTACAGGCCAGGAGCTGTGTGTTTGGGGAGATGCACCCTATTTCAGAATTACAAAGCCTGAAGTGCTGCTCTGATCTGCAGCTACCTTCTGCTTCATTAATCACAGAGCTGAATCTAGTTATCTGTGCGTATCAGATGAAAAATGGCCCTGCCTGACTTGTTGGGATTGCTCATTAACGTTCCTCTACCTGCAACCTGGAGTCCTCAGTTCCAAGGGGCTGGGCTATTATCTCCTGCTATTCTGAGCACCCTGAAATATGAATGACGTTGGGCGAACGCATGCGACGGTTCGAAGGGGAACAGGAGCATTAGCAGAGCATGTTTTAAGCAAGGAAACCCTTTGCTGGCACCAGTTAAAGGTTGCATAACCATGCCAAGTATGTCTTATTTATTACTGTCGTGTTAAATGCTCAACCTGCCCTCGGATCACAGATTACTTGGCATCCTGTGACTGTTCCAGCTCTGTGGCCGGTTAGCAAACTTCACCTCTTGCAGATGACAACCATTTAGGAAAAAGAAATCTTTATTTTATATTTTTTTTTGTATACTTGTACACAAGTAAAATAAAATGCATATCTATATATACTGCAATCTTGTGGAGGAAAAGGCAGCATTCTTTAACAAATGCTGCCCGTAAACATGGCGTGATGGAATGAATACAGAAAAACTGCAATATTCATAAACATAGGATTAAAACAGCATCAAATTCATTACCTCTGCAAATGGGAACCTGCAGTATTGTTCAGTGAGATGTCAAGTTACAAACAGATTTTAGACATTCTTTTCAGAGCATTTCTTACACTTGTTTTTTTTCCTGTAAATAAACCGTATTTCTTTACCATCTGCTGTAGCAAAAGCTGCTTTTGGGCAAGTGCAGTTCCGAAGACCAAAGGTATAATTCACAGGTTTCAGGACAAATAAATTATGTACATCTTGGTGTTTGTCTTTGTTTTTGATTTGTGGTTTTTGTTATAAAGGCATCCAGTTAAGTTTTGTGTAACAAAGCTCTCTCAGGGTGGATGGTAGTTCTGCTTTTGTCTGCAACGTTTACGGAGGTCAGCAAAAGTCTAGTATTAAAGTGTCATCAACCCAGGAAAAGAGTTTTAGCAGAATAACAGTAAGCTCCACACCAAGGGGGGGATCAAAAGGCTTAGGCTGAGCTGTAACGTGGAGCTGTTTCCTGGCTGGGTGAGGCGGCACTGGGCCTTTGACCTGTTCTTTTTAGAGCAGCCCTGCCTCTTTTTGGTTGGGACTGTGGAAGGTTCAATAGGCTCTAGAAATTCTGGTCTCAACTTGGTCAATGGAGGGTCTACAATGCTGGGGAAGGTCCCAAAGGGGGAATCGTTTATCTGCTTGTTGCTGCCATTTTTGGAACGGTCCGTCTCAACGTACTTGGTTTTGGACATGTTCTCCTTATCCTTGAGATGGTTGTTGGAGGACGGCCGGCTGCTGTGGGAAGGACCTGACTTGCCTTTAGCTTCATAAATAAAAGACTTATCTGTTTCTGGATGGCAGCACTTGGAGGAGCCGTCGTGGGAACCGAGAGGGGGGATCCCAGTTGGCAGTTTACCAGATCTGGTCTTAGTGCTAAAAACACTTGTTCGTATCTGGTTGTAGGAGTCGACGATGCATCCTTCCAGGTCAGCGCTCTGCAGCCTCTTGAGGTCTCTCCCTGCCAAGCGGGGGGGAAGGTGGCACTCGAGCTCTGAAGATGATCCTTTAAACTGCTTAAACCAATTCCAGAGGGAGCGAGCCTGGCAGTCACAGATCCACTGGTTGCCGTTCAAGCGCAGGTACTGGAGGGACACCAGGGGAGCCATGGTTTCCCCCGTCAGCACGGTCAGGTTGTTGTTAAACAGGTACAAGGTCATCACTTTCCCAAGGTCATGAAAAGACCGGCGGTGAACCAGGCTGACCCTGTTCTGGTGCAGGAGCAGCCGGTCGAGGTTGATTAACCCTCGGAAGACGTTCTCTGACAAGCTCTTGATTTTGTTACCGTGCAGAAACAGGTAGGTGAGGTTTGCAAGGTCGATGAAGGTGTCATCCAGCAGATTCTGAAGTTTATTATCCTGAAGGTAGAGATATTGCAAGGAGAACAACCCTCTAAAAAGCCCTGTGGAGAGCTCCAGGAGCCCACAACGATCCAGGTGTAAGGTGTGGAGGTGAACAAGACCCCGGAAAGTGACAGGGTTGATAGATTTCAGGTTCGTGTTGTCACTGAGATCCAACTCCTCCAGTTTGCTGAGCCCATAGAAGGCCCCAGGCTCAATTAAGCTGATGTTGTTGGAGTGGATCCAGAGAATCGTCATGTTGCGGCAGGAGGTGAAGCTGGTGGACCTCACAAGGGTTATCTTGTTGTTGTGCAAGAAGATGCGCTGGCTCTGGATGGGTATCTCCGTGGGGATTGCTGTCAGTCCTTGCTGCTGACAACTTATTGTAATCTTCGGTTCACTGTAGCACACACACGCCCCGGGGCAAGACTCCACTTCTGACTGGATGTTCAAGCAAAGCACCAAAATCAGCAGTTTGCTTCCTAAAGGGTAACAAAAATAGTATGCAAATTAAGCAGGGTTATGGGAGAACGCTCTTCTTTGCAGCTAATAGATGAGCCTGAAAATCACCCTTCTAAGTGCATTGCCACTAACCACAAACAACATATGCCAGGGGAGCCAAACAATTAAAATGCAGAATTAAAAATGCTCTACCACTCAACACAAGAGATACACTCATAGTGACACAGTCTGAGCGCATCCTCAGCCTTTCACTCTTTCACTCAGGCTTCTGACTTTGGTGGCGAAAGAGAGCCACCATCGTTATGTATTTGCATTGTGGGTCCTGGATGCACATCTAACATAAGGCCTATTCCAAAGAGCTTACCTCTGAGCAAAGGAGCTGTCTTCAAGGGGGACGTTTGTCTCTGCCACAGGCACATTTAGAACAGTTCAGCTTATGGAAAAGCATCTGCCCAGCTGTGGCTGATGCCTGCAGCCACAGGGTTGTACTAAGCAGCTCTGCATCCCATTCCAGCAGCGCCACCAGCTCCTTCCTTTTCCAGATCATTGAACAACTCTGCAAACCAAGCAGGTGTCTCCAGATTGCACCCAAAATGTGAGATGGAAATGTGGCTTTTGTGACTTTCCGGGAACAATTCAGGACTGATCTAGTCTTCCTGCAAGGAATAACAGTGAAAGGTTCCTCAAATAACTTACAGGTCAACCTGCCTGTAGAAGTCTCAGATACAAGAGCATCCTTTCCTTCTCTTGGTCAAATCTTTATGCCACATATTCTTCCTTCCATTCCTCTCTCCTCTTTTTTCTCCTTTCAATCTGTGCAGCCACTGAGGAAGAGGAGAAAGCAACATGTTTTTCCACAGAGGGCAGCGCTGTTGTTGGAGGAAATCATGTGCAATGTTTGATTCGGGGATTCCTCAAAGGTTGCAAGGCACAAGTAGATGCCATGTGCCCCAAGCATACAGGCAGCCCACTGGGGTCGAAGAGCCCTGGAGAAGAACATTTTCCATGGTGATGGTCACCTGCTTCCCCAGGAGCAGGGCTGCACAGGAATCACAAGGAAGCATTTTGATTCACCACATTCACCAGCCCCATCCGGGATGCTGTGAAAGGGCATGGAGAAGAGACAGAGATGGGCAGAGGCTGTGAAGCAGCATCTTCTGAAAGGGGACCTGGAGGGAACCTCCAGCTGAGACACCTGCACAGGGACCTGTTGTTTCCTACGCATGGAGGGAAAGGCAGGAAGAAAAGCAGCTTCAGCAGTGCTTTACCAGCAATTAACAGCAGGTAATTAGATTGCTTCCTCTAAACCGCAGACAGGAGCTAAAATGAATGGGTGGCAACAGTAGCAGCAGGAGGCTCCGTTTGTGAAATACCACGTGTGAGCAGGGAGACGTGTGTCTCGTTCCCATCTCATCACAGTATCTCTGGCAAAAAGAGCATGTTCCTCCAGCCCAGGGACCACAGCAGCTTCCCCAATTTGCTCTTGTGGGAGGTTGTTTTCTTCCTTGAAAGACTGAGAATACTGTTCAGGCGTGTTGATGCCTTGTTACACCTTCAGGTAAAAGAGTGGAGTTCAAAAAGGCAGGCGGAAAAGGACAATGATGCAGAATGGGATAAACTGGGGAGACTGGAGAGAGCCTGATTGCATCCAGCCACGCATACACTGTGCAGCACACAGGGCCGGATCCTGGGGACAAGAAGCTGCATCTCATGGAAAAGCCTAAAAGGCAATCACATTGCTAATGAAACCACCTCATCTCTGCACTGAAGTAGCAACTTCAAACCCCAGCGATAATGGATTAAATCATATGTAAATCTCACCAAACTTTTTACTGAAGCAAGAACAAAAGGTATTGGAGAAGCCAAGGAGAGGAAGTTGCTTTTCTGCAATATGGGATCCCAGGCCTGAGCTTCATTCTAGTCAAAATAATTCACTGTGTGCAGCTAATCTGTGGTGATCCAACAGTCCAATATAAGCGGGAGACTTCTATATATCAGAGTCCACATGGGAGGAAAAAAAACAGCTCAGCACACAGAGATAATTTGAGACTGATATTATTAGCTGCTGAGCAACCCTGGAAGGCAGTGTGTTGAGTGCAGTATTATGACACATTCTGGCTGGCATGTCATGTTTTGACATATCATGTCCCATTGTATGGAGCAAAGTAACACGAGACAACTGAAATTCCCTACTGGAGACATGTCACACCAAGAGGAGCCTCCTGGGAAATCAAAACAATGCTGGCAACCCTCTGTCCTGCACGAGTCCTCTCCAGCTGATAATGAAAACCTGCAGCCAGAGAAACAGGACTTCCTGCAGCCTCTTTTTCCAGTGTCATGATTCAGATGATGGGGGTCAGGGTGGCACCGGAGCAATGGGATTCACCTCCCCACGCAACAGCACCCGCTCCAGCAGAACAGCACCCAGAAGCAGACACCACTGCAGGCTCCATGGCTTTTCCCAGCTGATCCTCCCTGCCCTGGTCATACCACAGGGGCTACAGCCTACAACCCAGATGCATCCTACATGCCTTATAGCTATGTGACACGCTTGCAGTGGAGTGAATGCAAAGAACCATTCCTGTGCGAGAGGAATCATGATGACAACACTCGTGTTCCAGCACCAGCCAGGGGAGGCAAGTGCATAATAATTATGTATATACAATGGGAGAGAAAGAGAGAGCACAAAGCAGTTGGCAGAGAAGAAGCCGTGCATATAGATACCACCCTGCCCTGTGCCACCGTCTCCTGACAGCCATGCCCCTGCACCTTCTGCATCACTTCATTGCTGTGCCCCAATCGTGCACCACCAGCCCTTTCCTATGGACAGAGCGAGGTCCTGTCTCAGCTCCTGAATGTGTGCAGGGCTCGAGGTGTGCTACAGCACCTCTCCAGCACAGAAGAGCAGAAGGAAAGGGGCAAATCCTGCTCCACTCTGAGCCATAGATTTTCTTCTCCTGTTGCCGCTGTCCCTGAGGCTGCTGGGAGCTGTGAGTCACTGGCACTGATAGCCAGCTGCCAGCCGAGCAGCACAGGGAAATTAATTACAGGCAGGGCTGGCCTGTGTGCTTTAATTAGGGACCTGGTGCTCACGAGCTGCTCAGATTAGCTCCTTCCACCAGAGACAGTTACTGTCAATCATCCTGCAATGCCTCTTTCCAGTTAGTTTCCTGCCGTGCAGCTCAAGCATGTTCTGACTGATCCATAACAAGGCTCAGCACCCAGCAGTCGTCAGAGGGCTCCCAGCTGGCTCAGGACCTCAATCACACGCAGGAATGGGTGCAGTCCACAGACAGCCTTGGGAAGGCAAGGTGACCCGTTCTTCCCAAGCCAGGTGCCAAGTGACCACTTTAGGACAGGGATGAGCACAAGGCAGGGTCCTGGGACAGGAAGGTTGCTAAGATCTGGCATCAAGCCATGTTAACGCAGACAGCGTTTTAGGATAGTTTGCAGCACAGCAGAGCTGATTCCTGTCTGCCTGGAATATACACCCATATTTTCACTTTCTCTCATCCTACACCAAGCCCTGCAAGGTTGAGACAGGTCAATGGTATCACTGCCCTGTGCTCCTGGGGCTGGAGCCCATTAGTTGGAAACAGGCACCTGTTTCGGGGCCCAATGTCATAGAATCATAGAATTGTTTGGGCTCCTCCAGCTCCAACCCCTGCCACAGGCAGGGACACCTTCCACTGGAGCAGCTTGCTCCAAGCCCCTGTGTCCAA
>JANHGB010049413.1:0-16607 GCA_026283785.1 Coracopsis vasa
TGAGGTGTCCCTGCCCATGGCAGGGGGGTTGGAACTTGATGATCTTAAGGTCCTTTCAAACCCTAACTATTCTATGATTCTAAGTGGAAGGGTAAGTCTTCACACAGAACCACGCAAGGCGCAGAGCCTCTCACAGAAACGGTGTTGTCTGAGCCCTCTACCCACTGAGAGTGAAGCAGTGTCCCCTGAGGAGAACATTTTGATTTTGCAGTTAATGCCTTGACAATAGTTTTTTGTGGCTTCATTGCAGCAGAAAGAAAACCATATTTTAGTGCCCTTGGTCTTGGCCTTACCTTCCACTGTCCAGGAAGGGCAAGGTTTAATTGTATGGCCGTGAGTTTTGGCACAGGGACCTCTGAAGCATCAGTGTCCATGGTCAGTGCTGGCCACTGCCATTAGCTGCTAGCATGGGACAGACTTTTGTAAAGGGAGAGGGCACTAGGTCCTTGCCAGGGGTAACGGGGGAAGGAGGAACAGCATGCTTATAGGGCAGCTTCACATGCTCTGGCTGCTAGAATAGCTCGTCACATGCATCTGCTACACCTATGGCTTAGTTATGTCCCTGTGGATTAAGTGTAGAGAATGGGAATACTGTTTTGTGACAGCCATAGCTGCCAAAGAGGAAGGCTTTTAGTGACTGTCAATTTCCAATGTTTAATTTCATTAAAACCCTGAGCCCTTTCAATATAACTAGTTATTGCCTTTATAAACATAGAAAACAATTAAAGCAGCAGAATTAATGATGACACCAGTTCTAGGAAAACTTGTCTCCAGTGCTAGAGCTTGATTTGTCCAGCACAAGGGCCTTCTTTGTTTGCTTTTCTCTCTACAGAGGAGAAATAAAAAACCTTTCCCATTCCAAAATAAATAACCACGCATGAAAACCAGACACGTTGAATATCACAAGCAAGGATTCATGTGCTCAGCTACCTGAAGTCCAGAGAAGAGTCACATTAATGTCAATGTGCTTTGGATCATTAGCTCTTAAGCCTCTAACGATGTTCCCTAATGACCCTACTGTTCTTCCTCCTCCATCAGGCTATCTCTAACCTGCAGGAGCTGTGCTAAGTTTTCAGGGGTTTGCTGTAAGAAAGTCTTTGAAAAAACATGTAAGTATCCCAGTAATATATGAGACATACCCGTTGGGAGTCTGGAATGTAATTTATAAGAGGTTGTATCCACAATATTCATTATGTGAAGGCTCAAGTTCTTAGTCATTTTTTATTTCATTCATTTATTCTGCTACAGGGACAAGAATAAAAAAGAACACCTGTCCCAGGATTAAGACAACTTGCCATTAATTTAAAACTGCAATATGGATGCTGGTTACAAAATTAGCACCTCTCTCCTCCCCTCAGACACACGCTCCCATATACTAACCAGCAGTCAGCATTTTCTCCTGGCCAGGCCCAAGGCTAGGGCAGACCAGCATTGTGATGTTGCCTTCAGCTTTTCCTGGGTGAGCGTTGGCACCCACACCCTTTGCACTGCATGGATAGAAAGCTCCCTTCTCTGCAACAGAGTATGCTCTGTTTCGAGTCTGTCAACACATCTTCCAGTACCTTTCTCAAGGTGATTCTGAACTGCTGCTGCTCAGATTTAGATATCCAGGGAACAAGGCTTTCTCAGCCTGCATCTTGGAGAAAACACGCAGCATGGCAGCACCGAGGAAGATGAAGAGAAACCTCCTGATCCTTACACTGACCAGAAAAGGCACAAGAAAAGTCTTTGTAGGCAAAAACCTGGAGGAAAACACAGGTAAGTGAATCAGCAAAAGCCGTTTTGCTGACCAACTGGATGGCAATGCAGCATCCTCTGCGCAGTCTGAGTCCTTGCAGCCAGCACTGTCACCTTGAGGAGTTTTGGCTCCAGCCAGCTCCAGGCACCTAAAGGAATGCAGGCGCCTGAGCTCCCTGCGACAGAGGCAGCCACAATAAGTGGAATGAATTGCCCTCTAGAGGTGCTTTTCTCCCTCTCCACTGAGCTTACTGGAAGCCTGGACAACTACCTTGGACTTGAGCCCTTAAAGAGCTATTAAACAGCTGCACTTCCATGTAAATCTCCAGAACTCCCCTTCCTAAGAAGGAATTCACCCTCTTAAGATCATCTGTTCTCCCTCTCTAAGGTCTTAGTTGGGCACTGAAGGAATCATTGTGCAATCAATATTATTAATACTAGCTAACTGACTCTGGCTCTAAATACACACACACCAGGAAAACTAATTGAAACAGCAGAAGAGGTCTTTGTGGTAACACAACTTCAAAGCTGAGGTTGTAATCACATAGAAGCTAGGGAATGCAAATGTGTGGTAATCAGAGTATTGTAACTCATCCATACAAATGTTAATAGTATTTTCTCACCATATATTACATTAGCATTAATGGCTTAGGTTCAAATTCTGCACTGTTTTCTACAATTATGACTCATTTTTCAGTTAAGGGGACTATCCATGGTAATCAGCATAGCAGGATCAGGATTTTTAAAAGCTCATGTGAGCATGGTGTGTGTGTGTGTGATTCTCCCTGTGCTAACTTCTGAAACACTAGAGCCAAAGCAAACGAAATACAAAAGCATGGTAGAGGCTGCTTAGTTAACTCAGTTCCTACAAGGTCTGTGAAAATAGGCAGTTGTGAAGAGAAGAGACTTGCCACTAGATAGGATGCCATGCTGATAAACAAGCTCAGCCTCTATTAGATGCTGGAGACTCTACACCAGAGAGAGAACCTTTCTAAATCAAGGGACAAACACTACTCATCTCTCAGGGCTCAAAGCCAGCCATACCTGAAACACAAATCCATGCATTTTGTTCCTCTCAGTGCCTGCATTCACAGAACTGCTTATCCATTGAACAGTGTCTCAAAGCAAGTGAGAGAACACATCACAACACATATTTTAATACACCACATTATGCAACTGCCCTAAAAGTAAGGTAAAATAAGCACATAGGTTACTTTGGTATACAACCTGACTGCTGCCCTTCCAGACAGAGACACTGTCACAGCAATACAGAGCTCTGGTGCACGCAGGCTCCCACACTCCTGCTCATATGTTATCTGAACATTAATAATAATTAACAGTAGAGCCCAGATAAGATATATTCGTACAGAAAGCAACGATCTAGACAGCCCCTTTGACCTACATCATGCAGGGGAAGTTTGCTTCAGCATGCTTTCCCCACCTGCTTCAGGCTTTGGTGTTCCTCAGGTTCATGGGTAAAGTGTATGCAAAATGTAAACTCTTAAGCCAATATGATTTTAGTTACCTGAAAATTTCACAACAAATGTCATGGGTTTCCATTCTAAGCATGGCTTGAATAGACTTCCTTTTCCTAAGTTAGAAAAGGAATATAGAATAAAAGCATGCATGAATCTGTATCACAGCTACAGTGATTAGCAAGGTGCTATAAGCCAGATAGAGTTACCTTTATTCTGTTAGAAACAGTCCTAGAAATTAAGTTTATTCCTTTCTAGGTAAAACCAAGTCTGTCTTCAATCCCTCTACTTCTGTTCCTAAATGAGGCTCGGTACTGGTTGTGCTGGAGAGTTTGGTTGGTGTTTGTTTCTAATTTAGCTTGCATTTGTAATCCCCAAGCACTCAGAGCAAACACCCGCAATGCTGAGATTCCAGTGTGGTTGGGGATGCTTTAGTATCTTCACTTCAGAAGTCGTTGAAATGAAGTATGGCAAGAAGAAGTGGTGTGGCTTGTGCCTGAGCTGGCTGGTGGCAGAAACAAGAACAGAGCATAAGGAGACCCCATGCTGGGAACCTTGGTCTAGGTTGGACCCTTCCTTTATGGCTCTCATCTGAACCCTCAGCAGAATGACCCAGAGGGTTCAGCATAGGCTTATGGACAGAAAAAAACAGATGCACTCTGGTTTAGGTATTCATGGTTTTTTCAGTGACATTGAACTTTGAGCTGAACTTCACCTGTTCTTCTCCCTATTCACCAGCTTCCCCTTGCTTATATTCTTAGGTGTGGATGAGAGTGGATGGCAGGTCACTGGGTTAATCTGCATCTAATTCATAGCACAGTCATGATGCTGAGCAGAAACCATGTTTTGCTCCCTGCTGGAGTAGCTATCCTGCCTGCTGGAGGTGGGAAATCCAGCTGGTTGACGCACTTTTACCACTTTTCCACTACAGAGCGTGTGACAACAGGGTTTCAGGTCTGAACGGCACCAGTTTTGTGCCCTAGACAGGAGCAAGCCTACGTAGTCTTTTGTGGGCAGACAAGAATGCTTTCTTCTTGAATTTTCAGTCAGCAGTACCCCGAGAAACACTTCATGTCCTGCTGCTTTTACAGCATTTGGAAATGAGAACAAGGTAGGCAACCCTGTTCATGAAAGTCTCAGTTCTCTATCTCAGGCTTGTTATTCTCTCCACCATGAGTCACTCCTCATGAGCGCAGCCCAGTTTACCCACCCTCACCCCCTGCTCTATCAGTGACAAGAATGACTGTGAGACAGCAGTGTTCATATGCTGCAGGATGTTCTCTTTGTGTAAGCCTTCTTTTGTATTCTGACATTTGCGAGTGTTGTCATCCTTTAACAAGCAGCCAGAGCTTAGATTTCAAAGGTACTCTCTGCCTGCAGTGATGACGTCAGATGAAGTACGGGTGTTGCATTTTGTACAATCAGGCCCACAGGTAAATAACATTGGGATGGCGTGAACCTTCACTTGGCCAGACACACAACCCAGGCTTCAACCTCATTTTTAACCTGCTTTCCAAAGGAGAGGAGGTTTCTACAGTTGTGCTTGTTCATTTGACCTTCCCATAACTTATAAGCCCATTAGCAGATTTCAACTGCATTTGAAAGAGAGAGATGTCCCATATATAAAAATATCCCCAAGTCTTTTCAGACCAGGCAACTGAAGGAAGACTTTACTAATTACCCAGTAAGGACAAGGCCACTGTGTGACTCCATCCATCATAGACACTAGCAAACCCACAGTGCTTTGCTCGCTCTTGAGACCCAAGCTGATAGCAAACCAGATCTCATCAGTTCACTCACAAAACAAACCTGTGCCATAAGTTATTGAGGACCCTCTCCCATGAACTTTGATATGTGTGAGTGGTTTTGTTCTCACAGGTAATCCTACTCCTGCCCAGACATCCTAGTTCTGCTGTGGAAGCTGTGATATGCATTACTTATTTGGGGAACTCCCTGCCTGGAGAGTTGCAGCTGATTGAGTTCTCAAGCTCTTTCAGCAAGGGAAAGATGATGCACATTTCTGCCAGGTCTTTGAGGGGCAGGGAGCAGAAACACTTCAGCGCTGAGTCAACCTTAAAATAAAAAAGCTGGATTCACTAATTCAGTGAAGGTGGCCAGGGAAACATAGAAATGATTAAAAAAAAATCCCTTAGGTCGATAACCAGCCTGCCTTTGGAGACACACAAGGGTTCGGTGGGTGTAAGTTTAATTAAGCCAGCCAAAAACTGAAGGGAAAATTAGAAACCATTTCCAACAATGCCTTACAAAACCTTCCCATCAAAACAGACACATTAATTGAATGGGAGCTGAGCTGTACTATGATACATGAGCCCCAGCCCAGGGTGCCTTCTTGCTGCAGAAAGAAGCTTTGTGAGGTTTCGTTTAGAAGCACAATCTCTTACCGTTATCCTCTCCTTGTTGGCAAACATGAGCTCCCTCCCCCTCTTCTTTTTTTCCCCCTCCTACAATTAAATGTTTAATTAAAGTAGCAGGACTCCTTTTCATTTGGAAATGTAATTGAGGACACCAGTGTGTAAAAAATAGGCTGAGAAGCGAGCTGGAGTACACACAGCACAGAGCTTCGGGAAAGCCTAGAGAAATGCAGCTCTTAATTTGCTGTGGTGCCACATCAAATTGTGGTGATGTTGAGGAGATACAGCTGCAGGAACATCTGGAAGGAGCTGATAAACATGGGTTTGGTTGGGTCTGAAGCATGTGTCCGGTGCAGCTTGCTCTTTTTTTGGTCCTGAATGGTCAGCTCAGCACAACTGGGAGAGAAAAATTACATTCACAAAGATAGATTTTGGTAAGTTTTCTTATAGTGATTCAAGGAGAGCTTGTCAAGTTGCTTGATAAGCAGGCTGGTGCCTAATAAGGATTTTCTGCTCTATCTTGTAGATCAGTCTTTGTCAGGTTATATGATGGCTCATCACCCTGACATGTTCCAGGACCAGCGAACACCTCTGCTTCTGGCTGCATGGCTCTTTTTCCCAGTATCTTTATGAGACCTTAGCAGAAACCTGTAGTTACACAGGTTGTCTGGGCAGCCCATTCACAGCTATTGGCTTGAAGATGCTGCAGTGAACTCTCATAGTTTGGTTTTCTCAAGCAGGCTTAAAAGCAGAGCACAGGAATTCCTGCTTTTCTGTAACAGGGTAGAATTTCCCAGAGATTGAGCTTTTAATGCCTTCTGAATTTTCTATGCCAATAGTATTACATCTCTTCACACACATTTTTAACAGAAAATATTTGAGTTTGAATTTTTTTCCTTGCCACATTTAATTGGTGACCACATGCACCCTGTGCACACTGAAAAATTTCTGCCCTCTGTAGAAATGCTGCAATGGGGAGTCACTCTCCATAGGCTGTGCTTGGGGCTTTTTTTACCTGTTATTTCCAGCCTAGATGAAAGTTTGTGTGGTACACAGGCTTGATTGATTGAGGTCAAGAACAAGCCAGCTTGATTCATTACTGGAACAGTATGTGTGCATGCCTGATTGATAGGGGAGGGCTTGGAAATGAACCCAGGTCAACAGTCGAGCCCAGGGCCTATCTAGAAGATCAGGCATAAAGTAAAGACTGACGGGTCACATCCCTCCTCTGCACACTTTGGTGTGGATCTAACCTTCTAATGCTGTGACCAGCTTCTGACCAGTTTCCCATGTGCACCAGTGCCGCACTGCCCACGTCTGAAGAAATCAGTTCTGGAGTCAATGCCATGGAAACATTGAAGCCAATGCCATGGGAACATCACTATCAAGGTGGGTGAGTTTGCTCCCCAGGTTTCTCAGGCCATTCATTGGAAAGATGGACTGGGCTAACGCTGGTATATACTGATGCTCAGTGTTCACAGTACAGGTGGTCAGAAATTTTCTGGCATACTTGTCTGGCATAGCAAAATCTAAAACACCGGCATTGAAACACACTGAAAACGTATCAATTTTGATGGAATCCTCCCAGAAACCAGGTAGATGCAGGATGATATCCTCCCCACCAGCGGGTTTTGAAAGCTTCCCTACCTCCTTCCCTCCCCTGGCAGGCTGGTGGGGAGACAGCAGGCAGGGGATAGAGGCTGCCAAGCCCCCGTCTCCTGGGTTCCTGGCAGCAGGACTTCCCAGGGCTTCCCGGTTGCTGGGGCTTCCTTGCCAACAAATGAGCCCTGGGAGTTCACTGGAGAGAGCACATGGTTGGCCAGCCTACTCTGTGAGGTCTCGGGGACTTCCTACTTCACCCTGCAGAAGACAGATTCCTATCTTTGTACGTTTTCCTTCTCTTTTGGAATCAGATTTGATTGAGGCTTGTTTCTTTGGCTGGGTTTTTTGCTTCCTTGTCTCCTTGGGTTTTAAATTCAGAATTTCCCAGGGCATAGGAAGAGCAGTTTCTAGTCATTCCTTTAGCAATAACTTTTTGTAAGAGGAGACTGAACATCTCACAGGCTTTTTTTACCTCCTGTGACGCTTCTCCTCCTCGTGGCAAGCAGAAGAGAGAACTGGAATCAAAGATGTAATGTGGCAGTGGGTGCAACGCGTATTTTGCTGTTTCTTCCCCAGTAGCCTCCAAGCTCTCAGAAAATCAGCTGGTGAGGTACACATCACTGAGGGGATGCGGCTGTCCTTGTGCTACCCCTCTCAGCATGGCAGACCCACCAAAGGCTACTAAAAAGGAGGCCTGACGTTGCCTTGGGCAAGGTCACACTTGTGTGACCATCATGTCCTGGTCAGAACAAGACACTCCTCACAGGCAGTGCTCCAAAATGCTGCTCACTGGTACTTTCCAGAGTATTTGTTACACATCAGTTGATGGATTTTGAGGATTTTATATCTGGGGAAGCATTTGAAGGCAGCTTTGTGGCATTTCTGTGTCAGATGCACACATGGCTCAAGGGTCTGATCTGTCCATCAGTATCTCCTGGCTGCTTTGCCCCAAGGGATGGAAAGGGAGGCCAAAGAGGGGAATGAAAGGCCAGCTTCCCGAGGCTAAACTTTCCCGGAGCAGTGTCAAGACTTGTTGGAGATATCAGCAGGATCTCCCCTTCAGTAAACCCTTAGGGGTCATTAGGTGATGTTTCTTTCCTGGCACAGCTGCAATTATGCTCCATTGCCTCTGTTCTGCTCTGTTAGCATTGTTTTCCCACTGACTTCAGTGTTGATCTAACATAACTGTTACATCTCATTCCCATCCAAAGATGAGGTATAATTTGAGGGAGGCCTGTTTTTCATTAGCGTTGAACTTGCAGCACAGGAACTTTCTCTGACGCAGTTCACAAGGGGGTGAGGAGTTGGGAGGGAGGGAGGGTTAGTTATTACCTCTGTTTCCTCTGCTGGAGCATGGGCTTCTCTACCAAGCTCTGCCACCTCTCCCAGGGGCCAGCAACTAATTCCTCCATACCCCTGCACGCTGGAGCCTCTCTTTAGAAGAGACTTCCAATCATGACAAATTATCTGTGCTGATTTTGTGACATGAACTGTTACCCATTAGGGAATGAACTGACACCAATAAATTCATTTCACTTACAACCTCACACTGTGCATGAATTGGAGTTCTAGAGGTGAAAGACATAAATTTACCAGGTGGGCAGACACACAGCTTCCCCCTAAGACTGTGCACTTCACCTCTGCTACGTGTGCTGCTTCTGCTGGGCCAGCCCAACATTAATTTTGCATAGAGTAGATTTCTCCTGTACCATGCACAGTCCACATGATTTATACTTGCCTCAAGTAGCTGTGTGAGTAGCCTTACCACAGAATAGACTGCTGGTTGTGCCTTCACCAAAAAAACCCAAACAACCTCAAACCCAAACACAGCCTTTAGCTTCATAAGATAAGAAGTGAGTATTTGCATAGTATGTTCTGACTTCCAGGCTATGCAGAGTCAGTAACTAATGAGTCTTCACTATGCCTTAGTGGAGCAAGTGAGCCAGCATTATTTATTAGGGAGAAAGGAGTTCCCATATGTGCAGATCTACATCATAGTCATTCCAATAGTAAATTCATGAAATCATTCCAGCAGATAAGACTCTTCTTCTCCCCAAACACTCTGTCAGTCAAGTGGCTGAAAGTCTCACTCATTTACCCAAATGAAAATCTCACAGTCCCCTAGCCAAATAGGAGCTTCCAAGCACTTAGTTAAGAAGCCTCTTACCATGTAATTCTGCAGAGGAAGGACTGGGAGAAAAAAATGAAAAGGCTTTCCCAAAAGGGGCAGACACAAGTAGGAACAGAGGCAGAGAGGAAAGTAGTTGTGTTTGTGCCTCCGCCTTCCTGAGAGCTCCTGATCAAGATGGGGATCCCGTTAGATTGTGTGGACACCAGGTGAAGGCAGTCCTCAGCCTGGAGCACCGGCTGACCTTGCACCCCCTGCCACATGTTTTGAATGGCTGTTTATGAATACAGCTTACTGGACATAATATGAAACAACGGGCCTTGAGGATGAGGTCTCCCGTATCCTTTTCTTACAAACAGCTATAAGAAGGGTTAGGCATGGTCATGAGTGGCAGGTCTGTAAACAGGTATTAAAGGAAAAGAACAGACAAGGATTTGCCCTTCAGCATCCTTAACACACGGACAGGTGTGGGTGCTGGGGGATGGATGAAGGGGATGGGGTCACAGAGAGTGCCTGGGCTAATGTGCTCTCCTTAAATTGCTTCTTTTAATACAGAGCATTGAGCATGAAGGACTGTTCTTCTGACCCAGCGGGGCATTTTGTGTGTTCTTGTGTTAAAAGGGAAGGCTGGAAGCAGCCTTCAGAGGCCATAGGAGGGAAGACACAGGTTTTCTGGATCTTCCAAGTACAGTAGGCACTGGAAACACCTCCAGGGTTGCTGCTGGCTGAGCCACTTCCTTTTTGCTTTCATCTAGCAATCATGTATTTTCCCATCCCTCTGAGGAGCCAGGCCTAGCCCCAGCAACAGCATAAAAAGGTCACATTTCTTGTGAATGTGCAAGAGAGCCTGAAAAGAGCCATGGTTGGGCAATGAAATGGTCTTTTTTTTTTCTGCTTTCTTGGGTTTTTCGGGGTTTGTTGTTTGGGGTTTTTTTTACCTTTTGGTAAAAACATCAAGTATCGTGATTTGGGAATACTTTCTAAATACATCACAGTGGTTGTGGCTTAGAAGCTTTATTCCTATCTTCACTTGTTCATTCTGTGCTCTCTGCCTGAACTTCATTAATTCAATGAACTGAACCTTATTTTTGGTAAGCATCCTGTTGACCTCTCTGTAACTGCAGGAAGCTCTTCACCGTAAACATTGCCTTTCTCTCCAGTCATAGCTTGTCAGCTCCACAGAAGAGAGATTGTGGTCACCTCTCTGCCTGGAAAGTGTTTATCCTGCTGTCGTAAATAAAGAGGACAGACTGGGAATGGATAAGGAGCCCAGAAGGATCTCTGGGGGAGAGATCAAACCCCAGACACACCTCTGAATACAAATTTCCCCAGATCCTTTCCATTGCACATGAGAGGGAGAACCACATCTCAGCTCCTTCCATGCTTGCTCCACATGTAGAGCAGCTGGACCCTAGCCCTTGCTTTGGGTTGCTGTGATGCCCTCCCCTCCAGGCACCCCTAATGCAGGCATAAGTGAAGGCAAAGTTGAAGGCAAAGCGGAAGACAGGACTGGCAGGGAGTTTGACCACCCTTTCCCCAGCCCATATCCCATGGTATCCCATGGCCAAAGGGGTCAAGAAGCACACCTGTGCCTTTGGCGTCAGACACAGGCACCCTGGACATGAGTGGTCACTCAGGGAGGAGAAGGGAGGGAAACCCAAGCTCCTTCACAGCATCAATGGCAGGCAGGACCTGCTCATATTGAAGCTCTGGCGCATGAAGAATTACACTCCAGTCTGATTGTTTTATAAAAGTCTGTTCCGGTACCTGTTCAGAGCCATGATCACATCTTCAGTCATGTGGCCAGATGCCTTTTAGTTTTAATCATTTGACCAAATGCCCTGGCGAAACAGCCATTTGTTCAAATGATTGAAAGTTTGTCATTTGACCAAATTACTGGTCTGGCAGGATGACTAACGGGTTATGCCACAATGTCAAATTCTATTAGTGTCACCTGAGACAGACAGGTAAGGAAATTGAGGGTTAAGGGAGGAAGTTTGTAGAACTGTTTATTCCCTCACTATGTACACCCTCACTTGTGTACGACACAAGTGTGGTCCAAAGAAACAGGGTGTGAAATCACTAGAATGGCTCCATACCACCTGAGCATGTAGGTGGCTGGAGGGGCTTCATGTGGACATACCTCAGAACTGGGGGAGAACAATTTATGTCACCGAAGGAGCACAAAGCTGTTGCATCAGAGAAGCCTGTAGCTGGAGTGGCTGCTTGGACTGGGGGCTGCCACTGCTGGGACTAGATGGAGAAGAAAACCTGGCCAAGATTGAGAACCTCTGGCCACAGTGAGCTTTTAGGAGGTGAGGTTGTCCCACCACTGTCACCCACTTTCCTACCCTGTGAATTTCCTCTGTCACATTTTGATGAGCACACCAGGATAACATTAATCTAGAAAGGTTGGACCAGGTGACCCTTGAGGTCTCTTTCAACCCGGGATTCTATGATTTTGTTAGCACAAGAGAAGAACCTCTTCCCATTAGACTGTATGCTAACATTGGTTTGATTCTGCTTTCATCAGTGTCACATTAACGCCCAAGTCTGGGTTCTGACAAATCCCAGCAAAACAAATGGGTTTTGCTGCTGGTGACTTCTTCCTGTATCATTTTCCCACTCACTGGCCAACAAGTAATACATGAAACATATCGTAATCCCGAGTAAAAGGCAAAAATGAAGCAGAATTCAGCCTGTGTAAAGTGTCAGCTTTTATTCAGTAGCACAACTGTGTTCCTGCCTTTTGCCACTAACCCATCTGTGAGGTGGAGGCGTGGAGCAGCCTTGCAGTGCTAGCAAAGATGGATGTTTGAGGAGTCTGAGACAGAGATTACACCTGTTGACACATGACATGCTCATGTTGGGTCAGCCCAGTCACACTGACATGATCTAGGCAACTCCTCAGCCACTCCGAACCAAGGGCAGTGGCTGTGCTTAAGCCCCAGGGAGACCTGGGTTCTGCATGCCAGCTCCATGTGTGCCCACACTCCAGCTCCTACCAAGTTTGCTGTCACTAAGGGCTCTGTCCGTGGCAGAACACGACAGCACTTGTATTCCTCTGGAGTTCTGCCTCCTCAGCAGCACCAGTGGCCCGATGTGGGGGAAGAACTCCGTCTGAGCAGCAGCCTGCCTGCTGAGATGTGGATGTGAAAGGGGAAGAACATTATCTGCACTCCAGAGGAGATGGATTCTGTGGCTTTGTGGCATTCAGGCAAGTCTGACCACTCCTTTGACCATTTTTCCAATGCCATCATAGATGTCATGGATGGGGGCGTTGCACATGAAGGCACTGGTGGTCACCAGCTTGTTCTTCACATCCACGTGAATTTCAGTGACGTGTTTGTTCACATGCTTACAGCCAAGCTCCTTCATGGTCTCTGCAGTCTTGGCGTAAGGCCATCTACAAGAAGAAAAGAGAATGAACCCTGGGTGGGAAGTTGTCACTGCACAGAGTGACTGATGAAGCCAGGGATGAAAAGTCTGGATTACAGGAAGATGGATTGTCCCTACAGAAAGCCAGCTCAATAGGATCCAAATATTTTCCCATCAGAGGAGTTTCTCTGGGACTGCAGAACCAGGAAAACCTGCACATTACAGTGACATAATAAAACAATTCTCCCAGGTACTTGAAAGGTTTCAACTTTTAACTGTTAAGTCCCCCAAAGGCCTTGGTTACTAAATGCTTCACTCCAGAGGCAGCACCTATAAGAGTAAGAGTAACTGAAGGGTGGCTTTTGCCATCTGTTGGAGGGAAGCAAGCTCCCTCCTGTTACTTCTCTTTGTTTCACTGATCCCTCTGGTATCCTCCCTCCCTACTCCTCGTAAAGTGGAGGACAGATTCCTCCTGTCCAGAAATGTTAACATTGTCCTGTCTCAAACTCTCATTTATTCCATTATGATTCTTGCGGTCTCTTGTACTCCACATGCTAAAACACCCCCACTGCAGAAAACTGTCCAAATAAAATCAGATTCCTACTTTAACATGAGGAACATGTAAATTACAAAGGGGGGCATTAAAACCGCTGAGTATTTGGTTTATCAGCCAGGTTAACGCATGACATGGATCATTCTCAGAAATAATGTTCAGCTCATCACAAGACTTCCCCTATCAGGACATGACAGCTGGGACAAGGCGCTCTATACAGCAGGGGGGCATTGCTGATTCCATGACATTCCTGGTGGGATTTCCTCTGGGCACACTGAGGTTACTCACTTCTCACACTCTGTGTCATGACCCACTGTCAGCTCACAGCCTGGGAAAATCTTGGCTGCCAGCACTGGGGAAATGCAGCACAGGCCAATGGGCTTCTTGGCAGCATGGAATGCCTTCAGGACATCCTCCACCGCTTTGGAGATGACGCAGTTCTTGCCTTGGGTAGCCCAAGTACTCAGGTTTTTAGCCACTCCAAAGCCACCTGAGAGAAGAGAAACAGATTAGACTGGAAGATCAGTACTCCAGGGCAGGATTTTTCCAGTTATTACTTGGATGCTAAAATGGATTGGGTGCATGGCAGCATTTGCCCAGTGAGATAAAGGAATTAAGACCAGACAAGCTGAACGTCTGACAGCTGACTGCCAGGAGATGAGACACCACAGCACCTTGCTTCCCTCCAGGCCTGAAGGAGAATTATAAATGCTCTGTTGGGTGCTGTGTTTCACACATGAATTCTCTTTTTTCACCCATGAATTAGGGTGGAACATAGAATTGTAGAGTCAGAGTCAACTAGGTTGGAAAAGACCTTTAAGATCATCAAGTCCTGACAAGTTTTCACTTGTCCGTTAATCCTTGCTCCAGGCCTAATCCATCCCCACTGAACTGCATGGTCCTGATAAGGAGGTAGCATGGCGGAAAGGGAGAGGGTGGGTTTGCATCCAGTGAAAACAAAGCTCAGTAGATGCTGTCCTACCTGGTATGATGAGGGCATCCAGCTCCTTGACATCCAGCTTGGCTAGGTCCTTGATGTTGCCTCGGGCTATCCTGGCACTTTCAACCAGCACATTGCGCTTCTCCTGCGTTGGCTGCCCTTTCACATGATCCACCACATGCATCTGGTCAACATCAGGAGCATAAACCTCTGCCTTGGGGAACGAGGGGAAAAGTCTGTTATCCTTCAGCCATGTAGCCTAAGCGTGTTAAAGATGATAGGTAGTGAATGAAAACGCTTGAGTTACTTTTTTAGGAAAGAAATCTATTTTCCATTCCATTCCATTCTATTCTACTCTACTCTATTTGCTTCGTTAGACCAGCATGACCGAAAAATAAAAGCAAGGGATTGAATTAACGCCTGAGTTTCCTCCACTAGAGGCCTCTGCTCATCAAGGGATGAGGCAGGACTCTGCTCCCAGCTGCCAGCCCAGGGAATGGCAAGAGGGAACCGAGTACAGCAGCTCCGGCTGGGAAGAGGCAAAATTATACACACAGCGGACGAAAGGTCTGGACGAGTCTCAGCTTTAAGCCGAAGAGAGAATTCCTGCTTTGAAGGCTTTGGGATTGGGTGCCCTGGCTCTGCAGCACGGGTCCATCACCACCGTGCCGTTGTATTTAACTGAGGTATTCCCATTCCCAGGAAAAGAGCTCCGAGCTGAGGGTGATGTTACACAGGGCTTCCCTCCCTCCTCTTCCAGTCTCGCACAAATGGCACATTAGAACAGCTGCCTGGTTTAGCCCGATTCAAGTTCATCTAACAAGAACTTGTCTGTTTTCAGTTCTAATCTTCCAGGGGGTCAAAAAGATGAATTTCAAACAGCCCAAACCAGTAGTAATCTTTTAGCAGAAGCAGAGGAGAGGGAGTGCAAGCCAAAAAGAACTGAGAACACACTTAGGAAAGTTTGTTTCAGGGTTTGGAAACACTCCATGCAGAGCTCCAAACCCTCATACAGCAAAGCTGTGCGGGCAGAGCAGAGCCCAGGGAGCCCGCCACGCTGGCTGCAGCACCACTTCACTGTGGTGTTCACTCTGACTCCAGTCACTTACACTTGGCAAACCCCATGGCAGCAATGGGGAGCTTGGGATTTGTCCAGCAAAGCTCCATTGAGATAAGCAGCTTTGGCAAAAGAGAGGGGTTGGGAAGCAGAGCAGGGTGAAAGGAGCCGGAGATGGGGTTGATGCTGCTGGGGTGCCTCTTACCTGTGCCCCTTCCCTGCTGAGATGCACCAGCACGGCCGAGGACTCATGGATCTCACTCCCATCGTACACCCCGCAGCCAGCCAGCACCACGGCCACTCGCTTTCCCATGGTCACAGCCAGAGCAGGAGGATTCCCAGGAGAGCCCCGACTCGCTGTGAGTCTCTGTTCAGCACCCGGAGTCTTTTATAGCCCGATCCCTCCCCCTGGAGCAGGTGGGGCTGGGAGGGTTGGGCTCAGACTCTTCCTGGCAGGAATGTTTTATTTCCAGTACCACAGGCAGGGCATGTAAATATTATTTGTTTCCTCAATTGGCTGCTGCTTTGCAGATCTTCTTCCCAGCACGTTGTGTCCAGAGCATCCCCAGCTGACGTGACCCGCGCAATAGAGCAGCAGTGTTTTTCCTTCCCAGCCCTCCATTTTCCATTCTATTTCAGACCAAAGAACCAAAGTCTTTGCACATAGGATGGTACCAAAGTGAGCCCGCCCAGAGCAAGTATTCAAGCCAGTGTAGTCCTCTCTGTGCTCTGGTTTTTAAACCCTACACTCAAGCCTCAGCTTTTTAACACCAAGATTTCCCTTTCTGACCTAAATGTTCTCATCCTCATATCCCACCTCTCAAGAGCAGACATTTTGCACTCACCTGTAACTGTTTCCTGGCCTTTGGGTCCCAAGGTTAGACGTGAATAACTTGATTTGTCATCAACAGCACATTATCAACATCTTTCCATGTGCCAGGAAAGTGGGACCGGGAATTGGCAGAGCCTTGACATTTGCAGGGGCAGATGGCAGCAAGATTCACAGTGTTTGATAGGGAAAATCCCCTCCTCACCCAGACTTGTTCTTCCTTGTGTTTGCTGTGCTCTCACCTGAGATGATTACGTACCACTCTACTTCACCTTTGCACTGTTGAAATAACTGTGGCCCCTTGGGGCTGTCTTGCCATTCTCAGAGAACAGAAAACTTCATTCAGCACGCTGAGGAGTGTTCTTCAGGGGTTATTTATGAGACATTTTCCTTGGGTCTCCAACATATTTGCAGGAGACATGAAGTATATGTACATAATGTATATAGACAGGTATATAGACTGGAATGGGTTGCCCAAGGAAGTTGTGAATGCTCCATCCCTGGCGGTGTTCAAGGCCAGGTTGGACAGAGCCTTG
>JANHGB010049414.1:0-39832 GCA_026283785.1 Coracopsis vasa
CCATTTGGGTATTTTCCTGGAGGAGCTGAAAGGGATGCAAAACACATTAGCTGTGTGGTAGTCACAAGCATAAATTTAACAGCCCAGGATTTTCAACAGGTTCATACTGCTACACCATCTAGGCGACACCAGAATCCAAGCACTGCTTAAGCTATGTTGTGACAACATCTGCTCAGGAAAATTCTCTCTCTCAGTCAAAAGCAAGCAAACAAAAAAAGACATCTTACTAAAGGCTCAGTAAACAGAAGGTAAGTGCTCACCATCACCACGAAGAATCTACATCATCAAGTCCACCAAACCACCTGAAAAGCTAGGAACATACTTGTGTTCTTCACATACGTGTCTCAAGCTCAAGACATGCTCCTTCCCAGATGCGTGCTCAGATGGCATCTTCCATTGCTGCCCATTCCATTCCCAAAGCACCACACTGAGCGTGGTTGTGACAAGCTGACATAAAACTCACCAGTCTGGAAACGGGATTCCAGCACGTCTGGTGGGATGGCAACTGCCCAGTTGAAGATCCCAGCCAGGCCCCCAGCAAAGAGGATCATTGCTGCACTGACGTCATTCACACTGTGGTGGGATTGGGGCAGGAGGAAAGGAAAAAAGAAAACAAAACCAGAGAAAGTTAAAAAAGAAGTAAATTCTCATCTGTTTTCACTAAGGTGACAAAGAGGCAGCCCAGCTGAGAGCCAGAAGGCAGCACAATGATGCAGACACACAGAGAACACTGTGTCTGAGCAAGATTTCCAAGAATTAGAGCTTTGTGGGCAAATGTACTAACTCCACCCTCCAGGTTCATTCAGCAGCACACAACAGCTGCTCTGTGACAAAAACTAAACGAAAGACACAACAACCAAAATCCCCAGCTCTGTGCGCACGTAAGGGTGAAAACGAAGATACTTGAGGTATTGCTTACTTGGCTAGTAAGATCCGAGGCTCAAATCTGAGAGAACCTCCGAATACACTTCTGATTGTCAGTTCACCCCAGCCCAAACCAGCTCAACTCACAAGATGAGCAACCATTATATTTAATTTGGTTTGATGACACTGCTCTAAATCTCTTTGTATCTGGGGGGATCAGCCAGCAGTGCCTGGAAGTCCAGGAAATGACGACTGTGAGATCTCACTAACCTCTTTCCCTCAGGGGTCAGAATGTTCTTCAGCCACTCATACGTCATGAAGTACATTCTGCTGGCTGGGACATCTGGTGGATAAACAGCAAAGACCATGAGTAGTGCGAAAGGAAGCCTAGAGGCAGAGCAGCCCCATGCCAGCTCAGCACCACCACTGAGCACATCCCGATTTCTTTCTGAACCTCCTCTACAAACCAAATCTTCTGTTGCTCTGGACAGAGGAGCCTGAACTTTCCAATGAGGAGCAGGTGCTAAAGGCAAGAACTGGGCACCCTTTCGCAAGCACTTTTACAAGCAGCCTTTCAAGTCAGACTGTAACCTGCCTGCTGGCTGTTAAGCTAATGATGAGACAGCTCTAAGCTTTCTTAACTACTGCACAGCAGATCAGAGCAGTCCAGGAGCTTTAGGAGTTTTGCACATTATTTGTTCTAATAATTCTGTTTGTTTCTTTTTTTTAAGGTACTCCCACAGCCCACTCTTAGCTCATGCCTGAACTGGAGAACCAGCCTGAGTTACATTGCCAGAGTTGCATTGGTACCTGCTACACTTCCATGAGAAGCAGAGGATAGAACAAATTCCTAAACTGGGATATCAAAGCACAGAAATTGGGAAATGTTGCCCCAGTACAGGGAACAATCTAACGCCTGTCAAATAATAAAGTACCGAAACACATGAAGGATTCAGTGCCTGGCACGATTACTTCTGTTGTTGTGAGAGGGGTCGTGACATCCTGGTCCAAAATAACCCACACTCAACTGGGTAGAAAGCAGAACTGCTGCAATCACCTCTTCAAAAGCAGCATGATAGAGCAACAGACAGTCACAGGCCTTCTCCCAAGGAAGGGAAAAAAAAGGAATACACAAAGCCCACTTCTGTATTTGTCTTTGCTCTTTGTTCTCTCTGCTCCTCTCCTGAAGTCTCATTTCTTTTGCTTCTCAGGTCTTAATTACTTTCTATATCCCTCTGATCCTTGTCATCTAATCTCTTCCTCACTCACTGAGAATCTCATGTTTATTTCTCAGTCCCTTTGAGGCACTGGAGTAGCTCTGCAGACTGCAAAAAAAAAAAAGGAGGGTGACACAGCATCTTCAATTGTCTAAAGGGATGGTGAGATCTGTGATAACATGTCAGGCTTCCTCTCTTAAAGTACCCCACACAGAAGAAGCATCATGATATCCCCATTAGTTACCTCTCAGGAGGCTGAGCACGGTCCCCTTGTACACGCCACGAATCCCAGCCTCACGGTACAGCCGTTTTGCACAGTCCAAAGAGCCACTGTATTTAGTTTCACCTGTAGCTGCCTGGATCTGAAGGATTAAAGTGGTAGTTTCTGACAAGTGAAGGTTTCTGGCTGGTGAACAATCATTCAGCTAATAGTTAGAAAGCCATGTGCGTGTTTCCAGACAGGAAGGAGCACATACTCATCCCACAGGCACTCCTGCACACGAAACCTCTGTGTCACTTCCTCAAACAGCTCTCTCACATTCAAGCTGAGGATTTGTTTACTGTTGCATGCAGAGATTAGATTCTCCCTTATTTTTCCATAGTATAAGCCTGAAACAACTGAAGTCAGTTAGGTAATTCTACGTTTGCACTGACAAAAAGTCACCTTCAATTTGTACGTGTAGAAAAGCTTCCAATATATCATCATGTCACTATTTCATGTGTTTTGGAATACATTCCTTAATTCTGTGTTGGGAACCTGTCAAGGCAACATTTCCATACTGAAAAAAACCCAAACTTTTCCAGACTTTGAAGTGGACTGAGGCATCCGCCAGTGCCAATACGAGACAGTATAAGGCTTGTGCTCTGTAAAATGGCTAGACCAATGAATGCTGTGTGTACTTACACTGTCATGGTGAGTTTGTATAATGCTTCTTTGTGACACAGTTGCATTAAATGACGGTTGTCTCCTGTCAAAAAACAGAAGAGTAAATACACTAACCAAAGAAGTTCCTGGTATGGAAAGACAAGACCCCTAAAATTAAATTCCAATCACCACCATCCAATGCCTTACCTGTTAAAGGCACTTGATTCTCTCTCCTGGAGCCATGATTACTGTTGTGAACACGACTGACAACATGCCAGCAGCAAACAGCTGAGGATATCTGCCCGAGGAAACAGAAGAGACATTGACACACACAGTACATATGAAGGGCAGAAAGACACCTGTTATCACCAGATTATGCTGTTCCACACAGTAGTAGTGGAACTAGAAATGCATCCACTGCTTTTGATCAGTGCAGAAGTGCCTCATCAATGTGTAATTAGAGCTAAACATTTAAGATCTCTAGGATTCAACATGCTGGTTCCCACAGCAACCATAACTCAGCTCTTCATATCCGCTGTATTTGTTAGTATTCCTTATACTTGCATGTTTTTACTACAGCATTCCCCATTAATTTTTATTCCCAGCAGTCTCTTCCTCCTCCAGTCTCCCACACTTCTCAGTGACCCCAGCTTCCACACATATTCCTACTTGTGCAAACAGGAGCCTCCTTTCTGTAACCTCTCAGTCCCTCACTCCAGCCTCTGCCAGTATCGATGCTGTCATCCCAATCATTCCGCATCTGCTTTCACATGGCAAAGTCTCTGTGACAGAAATTCCTTACGGAAGCATCATAAACTTATCTTCAAGTCCAACCTGCTGCTACCTCTTCTAGTAAGATGACCTAACAACTCAATTTAACTAAATTCCATACCTTCTGCTTCTCTTCACTTGCCCAAGAGATGGCATTCTGTTCAGGTTTTCTAATTCTTCCACCTTCCTTTACTCTTAAATTCCCATTAAATCTTCCTGACCATTCAGACCTCCCTCACCACTCCACATGCACCTCCTGCTCAAACTAAGCTTTGAGTTTTCTAGCTGACCCTGGGATTAGTCAGGCCTAGAAAAGATGGAGCGAAACCTGAGGAGTCTGTTCTATCTCCTTCCTTCCAAATCTTCCCTGCATTGGGAACCACTGCCACCCTGCCTGTCTCTAGACCTATAACCATGGGGCTAACCTTTACTTTTAAGCCTCATGTCCCAGGCACACTGTATCTCACTGTGTCAAGTCTGCACCCACAGCACACCACAGCACAGTTGGGCACAACAACAGTTCCACCATCTATTTGTTCTTTTTCTCCCACTGTTCTGCTTGAGAGGAGTTCCACACAAAGACTCAAAAACCTACACTGCCCTTCTCCAGCTTGCTTCTTAAAGCTTCCCTTTGACATGATGCATATAAAACACAAGGAACCGAGGTGATTAGGCTGCTGGAAATAAGCCCACAGCCCATTTGTTTCCTTGTACTGTCCACTCCGTACTGTTCCCCTGGTCTTACCCTTCAGCCTTGTCTGCATGAGGACAATAAAACAGGGGGTGAGCAGTGCCCCAGCATCTCAGCGCTGCTCCCTCTGAGCTACCTGAGCAGAGGAAGCTCACTCTGTCTCAGCAGTGGTTAGTGCTGCAGAGCCACATGCTCCACCTGGGCAATCCCCACGCAGGCAAGGCTCCAACAGAAACCACATCTCCGCACCCCACCACGCGTGGCTCAACGCAGTGGACTCCTGATTCCTGACTGAGCTCCTATGTATTGCACAAGTAATAGAATATAATGTTGCTAAGCTACAGCTCTGTTCCTGTAGAGCTAGAAATCACAACTACTTAACAGAGCACTTTATGGGTGGGGGGCTTTTTCCATGCCTAAGTTAGCACGTAGAAAACCACACAATGTTTTCTTAGCTTCCTACCTCTTTTCCAGAAGCTTAAACATGCCTGAGAGAAGGGCTGCTCATAAACACCTCCCTTCAGAAACTAGTAATAAAACATTTCTGTGGCTATTATTATATCCTGATGTAAGGACACAGCAAGAGTCACAGCTAACAGGGGAACCAGAACCAGTACTGTGAACGCTATCAAGATTGCTTGGCCATGAATTTATATCTCCCATAGCTTCTATTAGTAGCAGGACTGTTGGCAGGCAATCATTATACAGCTCATATTGTACCCATCTAAACTGGAATTGTTCCTTAATGGCTCTTTCTTATGTAGAAAGGGAATTGCACAGCACCTGCCCACATGCTGTCTGCTTTTAGCCTGTGCTATCAGTCCCACGCTTCCAGAAGCATTTAAACACGAGCGTTTAAATTTTTAGAACTATATTTATAACCTAGGAAAGGAGACAAAGTTACAACACACTCAACATGCAACAACACAGCAGCCTGCAAGAGCCTTGGAGTGCCTTTCCCAACTGTCTGATTAACTCAGAAACTCACGTCAAAACGTCGGCAGGTTTTCTCTGCGGGACCCTTTTTCCCAAGCCAAATCCAAAGAAGCACACAGCAAACATGGGTGTCAGTCTAATAATAGGAGCTGCCAGTCCTCTGTATAAGCCTCGGACTCCCTGCAAGAAACAATATCACAAGAATTAATTGGTTTTGCATAGACTTTGTACACATCAACTTACTGAGAACAGCTACAATACAGTGTCAGTCATACAACCAAATTAATCACAGGAATAACGGGGTCTGTTGTTCATTTGTAATGATACATGTTTAGCTGAGGCTCAGGGGTTGTTACAAGGGAAAGTTGTCCTTCCTGGGAAACACGGGCACCACTTATACCCTTCTGTTCCAGTACTGGTCATCCTGTATTTATATCTCAAGTATGAGGAAATTAAGTTAAAAGCCAACAGAGTAATAGTCCTAAGGATTATGTTGAAAGTCTTCTCTTATTAATAAGTGTGCTTTATTAATAAGTCATCAAACGCAGTAGTGTAAAATCCTGACACTGAGCCTGAGAACACTGGATTCACTCTTTAAATAAAGGAAGAGCCAGGGAGACCAACCTGAACAACTTCGCTCCCCACACAAACTCAATTTGAAATGAGTTCAAGAGCAAATTGTTTGGGTTTTTTCCCTTCCCCAAGTCAAAATCTTTTCAATATACAGATTTACACTCCTGACGTTTCCCTTCAGCAGGCTACACACATGGAAAAATTCTCATGCAGCAGCAGTTATTTCATTCATCTTGCCTTCGAACTGAACTTTTTCTAACAGAAAGGAGTTATCTTTCTAGATAAAGGCTAGATGCACAAATTAAATATTTGCTGGTCTGTCCACCCCTTTCTTTCCTCTCCCAAAATAAATTAGTGTATCTCAGTATGTGTCTGTACTCTTGCAGACACAACTGACTGTAATGAAACTGGATTTGGCTGAGAAAGATCAGACACTCCTGCTCGACCTCCCCATGAGCAGTTCCCTGTTTCCATTTCCCCCAGAGGGAAACAAAAGGCCTTGGCAGGGAGGTTTAACAGTTTTCCTCATAGAAACTGATGAGTATTGAGTAGGAGTCAAGAGGCAGCATTACTCTGAACTTCACATCACAAGGCTATTATTGGACGTTCAGTTCCAACGTCCGTGCTTCAGTAGGGGTGTTAAAAAATGCAGGAAATTCAGGGCTAGAAAAGCATTTCAGTGCTTTGTGGGAGAGACAAGGGAAGCAAGATTTATCTTGGTTGCATAACAACCTGTTAATACCATCAGGAAAGAAGATTTTGGATATGAGGCAGATCTTAGTTACCCAACAAGATCCAATGGTTAGAAATCAGACTTCAGACTAGTAAACCAACAGTGGGGCTTTACAACCATTGTTTCCAAGTCGTAAATAGCTGCTGGGAAAACTTGTGAAGCAGAAAAACAGATTCTATGTCACCTACAAGACTTTAAAGCAAGGCTGCCTGTCTTTCTAAAACCAAAATAGACTATGGTTCAATTACATGATATGGCTGATTCAGGAGTGAAAACCACTGTCCACCTTCTGAAAACTGAACAAAACTGCTATAACTGTTCCTCTGTTATCAAACAAACAAAGAGAAAAAGAAATGAAACCGCCCATTAATGCTCCTCTGCCTTCTTGTAGATGGTATAACACATTATAGAAGAAAGTAAAAATACTACTTGTATCAACAAAGTTGATATCCTGCCTATATCAGCATTTCCAGAGACAACTCCAAATACCAAAGACAGCAAGATTCCACTGACTACAACAGCAAAGCTGGCAAACAACTGCCAACATTCACTCCAGCCTATAACTTCAGGCATTAATATCATGCTATTTTGAACCAAAAGCATTTAACAAAATAGGAGGTAATGCAGATGCCAAGTATTCCACAAGTTTTGTAATCCACCTATAAACTTGGATTAGAACCACTCCAACTGGTAACCCCAGAATGATGTAGTCTCCAGGAGGGCAACATTCCCACATGATTCCATTCCTGCCACGCACAGAAACAACTGATGTTTTTGGCAGGTGCTGCAGATGACATGCTAGCACTGTACCTCTCCAACCAGAGTCTTTCTGCAGCAGTCAAAGGTCCCAGAATAGAGCGAAGGCTGACCTGGCTGCAGCTTCGGCTGGGTTTGCAGTCTGACCTTGTGAGATGGGATATGAAAACAATATTTTGTTAAATATTACTATCTAAACTTTAATTCTGAGAATACCTCTATATGAAATATATCCCTGGAAGTGCTCTAGGCCAGGCTGAATGGGGCTTGGAGCAACCTGATCTAGTGGAAGATGCCCCTGCCCGAGGCAGCGGGGTGGAACTGGATGAGCTCTAAGGTCCCTTCCAGCCAAAACCATTCTATGATATGATGGTATGAGATAACTGTTACAGAATAAGCTTTGTGACTGGACTTTATGATGTTGTTAGAGATTGACACCACTTTCACCCTTTGCAGAAGAGATGAGATTGAATTTTAATGTATTTAACATATTCAATGACTTAATTGCTGGGATGACATCAGGATAACAACCCCACCTCAGTACCTGAGAGCTAACGTCGTGTCACTGCTCCACTTCCTCACACATTTGGGGTGTGTGTGCACCCTCCTTCTGTACCCCATTTGTCTCCATGTGTCTGCCCTGAAGTACCAGGTGGGCCTGTTATTCTACTTAGATATCTAAAAACATCTCCTTGCTTGGATGGGACTCACCAGATGTTGAGAGAGCAAATGGAGCCAGTGCTTGGGTTTTTTGTTCCACTTCTAAGATGTGGGATGATCTGAGTAAGTTTGGGAAGTTTCCTGACTGGTGGAACTTGCCTAGGCTTTGTGATGCTCTGAGGTTGGCTGAACAAAGCTGTGACACATTGGGCTACTGATGGCTCTGTAGGAGTGTTCACAGTTATTCCTTTAACATAAGGTTTAGCAGGTAAAGATCTATTAGTTTTTATGCAGGAAGTCAGTGTTGATACAGATTAAGCCCAGAACTAAATCATTAAGCAGGGTGGAGGGAGGGACGATTTAGGTTTGCCTTGTGTCTGTCAAATCATGCCTGTCTCTTTCCAATATGGAGAGGTGGTGCCTCTGCTCCTCTGAAGTTCAATGGGAAGCAGTGCTTTAAAATACTTGTGTGCTACTTATTTTGTGGGTGGCTGAGGAATCAAGAGGCAAATGGACGGAATGGATACCAGAATTCAGGGAATAATACAATTAGCTGCTAGCCTTCATCTTCTCTCAATGGACGTTTGTATCTGCTGTCACTCAAATTAATTGTACATCACATCTCTTCCTGGTTATTCTGTGCAGCTTGGCCAGGTTGCTGGAAACAGAAAGCAAACAAGTTGAGGAAAAGTAATGAAATTTGTGGTTGTGATTTCCTGTGCTCTAAAGTCAGGATTCTCAAAGCTTGATCATGGTTTCCCAGCAGCTACAAATTGTGATACAGTGGGAATATATTTGAGTAACAGAGCTAACAACATAGTAATGCAAAATGCAAACATGTATAAGAAATGCACTGCATGCTGCTTGTCAAAACAAAGCTATGTTTTTATGTATATAATTTTATATGTAAAATTCAGTTGCAGCGTTGTTTTAAGACTTGTGTTTAATATGTTCTTTCTTAAAACTAAATTATTTGGTTTTAAATGAAAATTTGTGACTACAGATGAGGTGGCACAATTCAAAGTTGATGTGTGCTCTGCTGCTGAACCTCTAAGAACTCACATTCATATGGTTTAGTTACACAGCAGAAGGTTTACAGTTTAGTTGGCTGTTCTGAATCTTCTTGAATAGCAGCAGTCAACAGGAGCATAAATTTCCACACTCAGAAGGTAAAAAGTATATATTGGAAGGTAATAAAATGAGAGAATTAATTTTATTTGCCCCCTCAGATGTAAAGCCCAAACTACATCACATCCAGTAGAACCTACTTAAAGGGATTGATGAATTTCACCATTTCTTTTGAGATAGTATTGAAGAGTGTTAAATTGGGTGTATGTGAGAGATCTGCTTGCTTGTCTTAATTTCCAAAGTCCCACTCAACGCTTGCGGTTCTGAAACAATGTGGACTTGTACAGGGTGTCACAGGTGGCCTTTACTGGCTCCTGTGGTCATAGTTAAGGTGTTTGTGTTCTTCCTGTTGATGAAATGAATGTGATGCTTTTCTGCAGCACTTCAGGCCGTTGGTAAAATCTTAATGCCGTAAACTTAGTTGTGTATCTCTGAAAAGATCTGTACTGAAGGTTATGCAGCCACTTTCCAAATATCAGAAGTCTCAGTGCCCACTCTGGGAAGTAGGATGCAATGGAATAAACCAGTCTGAGGTTTTAGACCTTGCCTGTAAGAGCAGCTTTGGCTTTGCAGGTACAGGAGTCGCAGTGGATCCAATCCAGGGACCTGCACAGCACAATCGGCTGTAGCTGAGCCGTTGGATCGGTCCGTTCCTGGCTGTTTGATCACCTGTATGATGCTGATGTGGCCTCTCTTACAATTCCTTAGACAACAGAAAAAACCTGTTTTTCTCCCCTTAGGAGACAGAACTCAGATGAAATCAAAAGAAGGATAAAGTTTGGAGGAGAAAAAGAAGCTTCAATTGCTTTCCTGATCTGCAGTTTGACAGGGCATTAAGATGTCCGTGGACATGAACAGCCAGGGCTCTGACAGCAATGAAGAGGATTATGACCCTAATTGTGAGGAGGAGGAAGAGGATGAGGATCCTGGGGATATTGAGGATTATTATGATGGGGTAGCTAACGACGTGGAGCAGCAGGGAGCAGATGCCTTTGATCCAGAGGAGTATCAGTTCACCTGCCTGACTTACAAGGAGTCGGAGAGCACTCTGAATGAACACATGGCCAGCTTGGCTGCCACGTTAAAGGTGAGGAAAGGTTTCTGACCCCAAAATAAGTCTGTGATTGAAAAGGCAAATATGGAGTATAGACTTTGAAATAAAAACTGTGGCGATGTTGCTGTTATGGGGGGTTGGAGGAACATTACTAAAGGTCCCTGGTTCAAAACTGACTCCAAGATTTACAATTGTTGCATTCTGGTTCTGGGGCCTGAAAAGTCTTCCTTACCGAATGTTGATTCTTACAGGATGTGGTTTTTTTACAGAGCTGAGCTTCATAACCAAAATTCCCGAGTTACAACTCTTTGCATTAACACAATGCAAAGAGGATATATAGAAAAGAAACAAACCAAATCATAAATGGTGCAGACTGGTACAGCTGTGTGTGAGGAATCTGACAGATAGGAAGACATACTGAAACTCTGTAATTCTAACAAAATCACCTTTCTTTGTTGGTTCTGAGAAAATAATCATAGACTTTCAAAGACAGAGCAGGTGTCATGCCAGTTATTAACCCTACCATTACAGTGACAGCAATTAAAGTACAATGCATTTACCAGCTCTTGCAGTGACTAATACATCACAGAGGAGTCACGCTGTGAGTCAGCTCCATGGGATTATGCTCAATAAGAATTTTGCAAAGTTTTCTGTCTCTTTGTGCAACCAATTTACTTTAGTACAAGGTAGGAATAAGAGGTTCCCCCTCTGCCTTGTCAGTGTGCTTCAGTTCCAGTGCCGGTCAGACGAAGGCAGAGTTTTCGAAGGTCTAGATGTAGACACTGGGTTGAAATTACTGATGCATCTACTCTGTAACAGGCCTCCTACTGCTTGCTCTTTGGAACAACCTTTGAAAACAGGATAGGTGATCGCAGCATATAAAAAACATGTTGGAGAGCTTTTGATTCCTATTTATTTGGTATGAATCAAACCTAGTTTTAAACAATGAGAAGGATCTCTTGGTCCTTACTTGCACATCAGTGTCCTATAGAAGCAGTATAACAATAGGACTATGAAGCCTGTAAACAACAGGCTCTGAAGAGCACCCATGCTTTTTGCTGCGTCTCTGATTTTGCTGTCTGTGTGCTTGTTCCCAGCATTCACCATCTCAGAAAATTAAGTTTTACTCTTTCTTGACTGGTAATCTCGTGGTTTTATTTCTTCAGAATGTGCAGTTCGAGCTCTGAACGCCTGCTGTTCCCTCCAGATTGTCAGAAAAGGGAGGCAAAGGAAAAGAACAAATGAGAATAGTTGGTCCAGCTGCCAGTTGCTTTTGGTTCTTAGTGATTAAGTAAAGATTTAGAACAGCTTTTCTGCTCCTGTTTGCCTTCAAATGGAGCCCTCTTCAAAAAGGTGACCCCTGCCCTATTGCTCTCTTGAATTAACAAAAGCAATTCTTTATTTAGTCTTTAAAATTAGGCTTCCAGAGCTAAAATAATTTTTCAAGAATTCTGAAGACCTCATTGTGCTGCCCAGATAATACCAACCTGCTAGCTCGACTCTCACCCCAAATATGATCCAAGCAGGGAACATTTAGATTCCATTTATATGAAGAATATGCTTACATCAAGTGCTACGTTTTGGTTTGTGCATGAGAAAGTAAAAATATATTTGGGTAGAAACCTGAAAAACTGTGATCTTGTAAGCCACAAAGACCTTAGCTCTTGAAGCGCCACATTAACTCTCTGTTCGCTAGCAGCAGTGGTGCAAGAATTGTTCCCTTCTTGGAAATCTGCTTTGGATCTGCAGCATATGCTTTTTTGTTTCCTGGCATACTTTCTCACAATACTTCAGTGACCCTGTTTCTTCCTTCCCCTCTCTTTCCCCGAGGAAACTTGTCATTTTGTTAGTTTTCTGAGACAAACTGGAGTGGAAAGAATTTGCATTGAATTAAGAAGCTTAGAGAAGAATGAAATTGAATAGAACATGTTAAGCTATTTGTTGTCATTATTTTCCATTGATTTAATGGATAGGGGTAAACAGGGGCAGACTTTTGTAAGAACTGTGTTAACTTCTTCCCTCTAACTTGCTTGAGCTCTAAAAACTTCCTTTTGAAGACTATCTTTCATAATGTCTTGGGGATTTTGGATAGTGGTAATGGTTCTTTTGGAGCACACTAGTTCATTTTGTTGATCTAATCTCCTTTACCTTGAGATAGCTACTGGTTATGTCTGAGCATTAGCTGGGAATTAAGGCAGAGTGGTTGTTCCCGACAGAGATGAAGGTAAACTGAAGACTCTTCAGGAGATACAATGTTAAAGGCAATGCATGATATGGTATCTGAGCAGTTTACTATCACCAGAAATTAATAGACTAATACATTTTCCTAAAGCAAAGAAAAAAAAAAGAATTCAATGAATAGACTCAATGCCATGTTTGAATGTTCTGACACTCTATATTGTCATTAGGTGAGTCACTTTCCAAAGGTTGAATTGGGGGTATTAAGCATGTTTTTTCTCTGTGACATATTGTCTATACACTTTTAAGACCAGTAATGGGTATTCGGAGCTTTATGTCTTCATACTTGCAATCTGTAGTGTTACCAGCTAATAATAATCTAAATAAATAGTATTTCAGTTGCTGTGCTTATTAACCCTCAACGTTTGTTTTTTAACCTCTTCAGCTGTTTCAGGCTGATTGTTGAATTCCTATGTTCTTAAAAGTGTGGAGGTGAAGAATGATCCTCCTTGGAAACCCTTCTGCCTAGCTTAATTCTCCATGAGTTACAGCTGACTTTGTTCTCACTCCTACTGAAGCTAAACAGACGAGTGAGCAAACCTTGTATTGGCTGGTGAACCTCAGGTCAGGTGTGAGGGCCCTGCATATGTTAAAAGTGTGAATGCAGTGCTTGCTTTTTATCTATGCCAGAGAGACAAAAATCAGTGAAAAGCTGAAATCTGATAAAAGCATGAAACCCAGCATATGGATAGATGTATGTCCTTGCATCTTTTACTGTCGTAGAAAACTTTTACCTTGAATTTTTCTGACTCCCTTTTTTTATTTGGTGGAGAATTAGAGCATAGAAAAACCAGTACAAACAACATAGTGGTAGATAGAATCAGCTGTGCTGTGTGGCAGGTTTGCAACTATGGTAGTGGTTATCCCAGAGCCATGCAGAAGCAAGAGCGATTTTGCAAGTGGTACTCTGAAAGTTTCTCCTCATTGTGGTTGTAGTAAGAACTAAAGTCATTGCTTTCCAAGAAAATAGGAGGAAATGTTTGCTTCTGGGTTAGTGCTGTTAATCTGGAGGCCTGTTTGTGGAGGGTTCAGTTAATACCCCGACTAAAATTAGGACAGGCTATCTCTGCTGCAGTATGCCAAAAGAAAATCTCAAAATGATATGCAAAACTGTGATTCTGTGACCAAAAGGTCTGTTAATTGAAGCAGATCACTTTTCATTCTTCAAAAGGTCACTTGACCAACAGTCAGCACTTGTTAAGGGCAATGCTCTTGAAAGCAGAATGGCACGTATTGCCTGCAGACCGGGAAAGGAATTACAACATTTCTTTTTCAAAAGTAGATATAATTATAACTTCCATTATCTTTCAAAAATAATGAATTGAAATAGCATAGCAGTAAGTTTATTTTCAAGGTAACTGTCAATGGTCATTGAGTGGATCCTGGTGTGGCAGTATCAGTCCATGCATACAAACAGTGTGATAGGCAACAGTTGTGCAAACAAAGTTGACCCTGTCACTGGCAGGCAATTAAGTGTGTGATGATGTCATATTGGTTTTGTTTGTGAATGACACTTCCTGGCTCTGCTGAGGGTCTCGATGCAAGTCTGGAATATCTGTGCTGTTCCACATAACTGGCAGTAGTTGTTCTGTCTCAGCGGTGACATGGATCTTTCTAGTTTTTAGCAATAGTTTTTAAAACGGGTGATATAAACCACTAGATAAAACAATTACAGTTTATGAATAAATCATTACTTGACTTTAGATCTTTTTAGAAGCTGATTTTCAGTCATAAAGTTAAGATATTTCTGCATGTACAAAGGAACAAGGAGAAGATAGTTGTGTATTACAGGCAAGTGATACTGATGTAGTCTTTCTATGAAAACCAAAAGAACTGTAAAATTGAAGAACGTGGAATTTTCAGTTTGCTAAAGCAAGTAATGTGCAAATATTTACCAGACAGCAAAAAGTTTACTTCCTCTGCTTCTTGAAATAACAGCTTGTGTTGTGGGGTATTTTTTTTAGCCCTGTTTCTTGAAGAATAAAACTTGGTAGTTGCAAAAAGTATTTAATGACATGACATAGCTCTGAATCTATTAATCCATGTTATCACTATGGATTTTTCAGAGATGAAAAAGCTTTTCATATGTTCTTGCTCACCTCATTGATGTCGTGTCTTTTAATGCAACCAAATTAGTGTTTGCTCAGAAAAACACGTCCCTCTGAAACTTCCCCACACTCAAATTGCGCTGACAAAGAACAGTGAGTTTTAGAGCTGCCTGGTGAATGCTGGCAGCGGTCCTTTTCAAATACCATGTGTAGCAGATCCAGAGTCATCTGCATGGAGATTGGCAGCCTCAGTGAGCATACCTACCCGCAGGAGTTGGTGCTCTCAGTATGCCTGTTCAGTGCGATCCCAAAAAGTCCGTAAAGATCCAGTTGTCAAGACACCAGCGTGTGCCTCCCTGCATTGCTGTGCAGACCATGACCAGGCATGTGGTGTGGGGTGCTTATCTGAACAAACCTGCTGTGTGGCCTGCTGGTTGGTTTTTTGGTGCCATAATGGCTTCATTAAACTTACATGTAACATAAAACGGAAGTCATAAAAGATGAGCCGTACCCAAGTTCCTCAAGTACAGGAGAGGTATGAAAGCCCCTTGAAATATTAACATGCATATATATAAGAACAGGGTTTGAAAAATTTATGTTCAAAGTTAATGTCCATAAGAGCCAACATTGGTAGATGTAAGTATGTATTAGTAAAGAGTAAATATTTAATCATCATTTATAATAAATGGTAGAGCCTGATAGGCAAATTTGACTTCTCCACAGAACCCCTCTGGTGCTGTTTGGCAATGATAACATGCTATTTCCAAGTACCTGTAAACCCTAGATTAGGCAGGTTTCTATCTGTACCACTTTCTGTGTTTTAATATCAAGCCAACATTATGTGGGGCATCCAGGCTGAAGCTGGAACCCTTTGGAGCACACACATTTGAGCCATACTTTTGTTCTTTACCCACTTTTTGTTCCTCAACAGGAAGAACCTGGAAGTTCTGCTGTATAAAAACTGTGTTGTTGCCTACCGGATTCACAATGCCTGTACTTCAATAGTATGTTAAACATCAAGAGAGCATGAGTGTGTCCATAACTGTCATTAGTGTGTGCTTTATTTTGACTCCTAAAGGTCTTTAGGAAAAGAAGGTGTAGTAGGTTTTCATAGACTTCTGGCCAGGAAGATAACAGCTGACTGGAGACCCCTGACCTTGTGACAACTTCATGAAGTCCATGCTCCATCCCTGGTGGTATTAAAGGCCAGGTTGGACAGAGTCTTGGGTGACATGATTTAGTGTGAGGTGTCCCTGCCCCATGGCAGGGGAGTTGGAACTGGATGATCTTAAGGTCCTTTCCAACCCTAACTATTCTATGATTCTAAGTCATTTGAGGAGAGAAATCAGTTTTGTTCCTTATTGCTGAAATTCTCAACTTGATTGGGAAAATGTGCCACGAATGTGAAGGGTGATTATAGCCCACACATTTCTTTGTGATTCATGCCTTAAGTGTATTTTGCAGCCAGTGTGACTGCAGGGAGCAGAAAAAAGTCTGTTCACAGCTGTTGATGAGTATGATCTTGGTGGGAGGTAGAGGCGAGACACAAGTCATTAAATATGCCAAAACCATCTTTCAGTAACTGTTTCATGTTGCAAGCTTACAGCTGGACAACAGGATCACAGGAGTGCCATGAAGCAGCTAAAGCACATTGCCAAACCAGGGTGTTGTGCCTGTTAAGAATGGCGCAGCGGGAGCGAGCTATGCTGTGTGCTATGAAACGCTGGCTTATACAGTTGTTCCTCCTCCTCTTCTTTTTATAAGAGAAGAAAAACACCCTGGAAACTGGGATTGTCAAGGAAAGGACTGTGTTGTTTTGGGAATACTCACTGCACACTTAGCTAAACCCTGTGCCCTGCTGTGTGCGTGCACCAGTGCTTTCCAGTTTGAGTTGGCAGCCCTGTGTCCTGAGTGACTGGGAGTTACAGTTGTGTGGCCTCAGGTTATTACCTGCCCTTTGCTTTCTCCCTGTGCATCCTCAGCATCCTCCTTCCTGTCAACCAGAGGGAATTGTCCACTTCTGAGTTTTGCTGCGAAAACACCTAGGGCAGGGGCTGAGCTGAGTGCATGGGGTGTGTTGACAGCACATGAGGAGCGCAGTGTAATGTGCATGGGGCACTGATGCTCTCAAACACTACGTTAGGTTGGAAAGAATAGCTGCAGTGAGTACAGCTGGGAAGTCTCATGTCAGTCTTTGTGTGCTGTCTTACAGCTTTCTTGCTGCATTTCTTTTGCTCTGAATCTTTCAAAGAAGGAATCTCATAGATATTTTGTAATGCCTCTGGCATAGCATCTTGCTTAAGTCTTATTTTTTGTAATTTATTTCTGAATCTCCTCAGGATGTCCTAACAGCTTGAGAAATATGTATGCTGAGATTTCCTAGCTGAGTCGTACTGATCCTGTTTGTTGGCAGCTGCAGCCAGAATTGTTGCTGTCCTGTGTAGGAGAGTGGATGCATTAAAGCAATGTGTAAGTGTGGAGAAGGAGTTAGAATTTAACCCAAGATCCCCTTTCTTGAGTATGTGGCCAACTAGGTTATACACTGGTGGTTTCACAAATCGTGTGTATAACACCAGCAGTATTTGTCATTCCCAGTCTGCACTCTGCCTCCCTAATACGCTTCTAATCTTGTGAACTGACACCAGATCTCTGAATGCCAGAGGGTGAATGATGGGGTACAGATTAAAACCCTATCATGAAGCACAGCTCATGTACTGCTGCTTGTCAGACCTTTTCCATGGTATTGAGACTACAAATTCCAAATTGTATTTCTTTCCCTGCAGTCTGTAATAAGGAGGGGGCCTGAAATGTCAGACAAATTTTAAGCAGTACTGTGAGTGAAAAGGTGGAAGGCTCTTTCTGACAATTTTAAGCCTGATTGAACCCCAAATAAAAGAACAGGGTGTTTGATTTTGTTGTGATTTTGTCTTTTTATCCTTGATAAGTGAAATTAATTTGAACTGAATTTTATAAACAGCCTTCTAACGCTCAGAAACCTGTAACAGATACAGAGGACTTTGACAAGGTGTTGAACACTGATGTGACGTTAATCACAGCTCAAGTCCTTGCAACCTCAAGAGTTTTCTACCAGGATTGCATATTGGAAGTCTGTTTGAAAGAGAGGTAGATCAGAGCAAAGGAGAAAATGTGGTCCAAAAAAAGCTTTTTGGTTGCCCTTTTATTTCTCCTTAATTCCTGATATTTCTGCAGTTTTCTGAGAAAACTTCCAGTAAAAACAGGGCAGTCAGAAATCTTTCCAGTGGGGTGTGGAGGGAGTCAGATCTCCTTTCCACAAGAGAAATGTGTATAAACCAGTATTTTTTCAATCTGCAGATCACTTTCCTTACCTCAGTAGCCTTAATAAAGCATGTCTGAAGGGTTTTTTCTTCAGCAAAATTGTTAAGTACAAGTTATGGTTTCTCTCTAAGGTGTTATTCTGTCACCATCTCAATTCAATCTCTATTTTGTCCATAGTTACTCACCACTAGCAACTATTTCAGAGGCTCTTGCTGTCTCTGTTTTGACTGTTGAAAAGGTTGAAGAGTGGGTTTTTAGAAGTTTTGATACAACATACAAACTAATACCTTCTCAAGTTCATCCTTTCCTTGTAGAACTAACAAAAACCATTCATGGATTAAAAGAAATGCTTCTCAAGATTAATCCTATTTGCTTATCTCTTTGGATAAAAACCTTTGATTAGGGGAAGGACAAGAAACAGAAGCTGCATTTCTTCATGCCAGGTTTGTGTTCCTGTTAGCAACCCTGATCTAACAGGAATTGTCAGCTTGGTGCAAAGCCATGGGACGTCAGCCCCAACCAGATCATTATATCTCCAACTCATTCTGAATTGAATCTCTTTGAGAATCATGTGATGATTCTTGTTTTGAATTCCTGATATCATATCTCTGTGAAAGTGAGGATTGAAACACACCTCCAAAAAATAGGCCAACCCTTGGAGAGAAGTGAAATGAACTCATGAAATATGCATACAACATACGTATGCATGAGAGGGTTCTGTAGAATGTAAGCTCTACAAAAGACTGTTTTTTGAGCTTTTAAGAAATGTTTCTGTCTGAATTGGCAACTGTCAGAGTGGCATGGTTGGAAAGATGTTCTGCTGTAGAGGCACGAAGCTTCAGCTCTTCAAACAATATAGCTTATCTAAGGATGCAAGTTGAGGCACAATTGTCTTAGAGCTCTCTAAACACAAGATACCTGCAGAGCTTCTTTGATACTTTGTTCTTGGTTTGATATTTTTGTTCTTTTGATATAGTCTCATCCTAAAGAGTGCCAGACTCTCTCACTTCAAAAAAAAAATTTTGGTTATCTTGGAGAGTAAAGAACCCAGGTGATAAATGGTGATAGAAATAATAAGAAAAAATAAATACTGTGCTCTCTTGCAGAGAGCGAATAGGTGTGTATTTAATGCAGTGACATTTCTTCCTTGTTTTACTTTCAGAAGCTAATTTTATCCAGCACTATGTAAATTTTTCAGACTCTTTTTTTACAACTCCTGTAGAGCATTTCCCTTATGCAGCTTCCCCCTGGCACCCATCCTGTGTGCATAGGCACTGCACCCCTTTTCAAGTGCAGTGATAAACATTAGCATTTGCTGCCTGTTTCCGCCAATCAGCGGCCTCCTACCACTGATAAGTCAGAGTTAAGCTGATGGAGGTTTGGAAGAGGCTTCTGAGGTGATCAGATTCCTGTTTTAAGGTGCAATTGGAAATGGCACGTTGGATGAGATGCTCTTTTTCTCAGCTTTGCTACCCCATTATGAAGAAAGAAGCCTGGTCTTCAGGCTTCTTTCAGCTTCAAATTTTCCAGGTTCAGATTTAGACTGAGCTGATCTTTGATGTTAAACTTTTAAGCTGGTGGTGAGAAAATGGGGAAATGGAAAGGAGAGAAAGACAGAAATCTTGTAACATGTCTACTGCTTTCAGCTTTCATCTTCTAAACTTTAATAAATTTAATCACAGCAAGAAGAGTTCTGGGGAAGTCAAGTTATATGGAAGTACTGGCACAATTCATCAGTGGCAGATAAAAACTAACATAGTCATGCAACATCTAGAATATGCCATTCCCTTCTGTGTCTCCTGTTTTACTGAAATGACCTGCTGCCAGCAAGACACCAAGTAGGCTATCTCTCCGTCTTTTTTGGGTCTTAGTATTCTGAAACAAGAATAGGAGAGTTTAAACAAAGCTGACCATTATCAAAAACCTTTTTAATTTATTCAAAGTCCAGATTGGATGGGACTGGAACAACCTACTGGAAAGTGGCCATGCTCATGGCAGGGGTTTGGAACTTTAAGGTCCCTTCCAATCCAAACCATTCTATGATGCTATGATTTGTTTTGTGTCTGAGAGAAAGCATTATTGTTCCTGGATAAGCTGAGGTTCTTGTGGCACCCAGTGACTGGTAGGAGACTGAATCGTAGCTCTTTCTGACGTGTTTTATAAGTTTGAAATCTCTTATTGTGTGAAACTTTTGACTATCCAGGAAGTGCTGTATTGGACAGTGTGCCTAAACAGCAACGGAGCTTAAGCTGAGAGGCTGTAGTGGGTGCTTATGGAGGAGGCATTGATGTCTTCTAACTGAATAGTTCAGCCAGTAGTATCTGCTTGTGCACTGCTTCTCCAGTACTGTAAGGTAATAAATTATGTATGTGTGGACCCAACTTATGATCGCAGTGGTATTTTTCTGCACACAGCATGTTTTGGCTCCTGCTTACATAGAAATACTTCAATTATTCTGGGGTGGTGTTGTGGAAGAACTGGCTGACTTGGTGCAATCATTCACTCGTTGTGAATGTACAGTCATTGAAGAGACTGGAGAGTGCTGCTAGTCAGTAGGAGCAGGGTTTTGTTAAATGGTTGTTTTTCTTTTCATGCTTGTTTTCTTGAATCTCTCCAGTAGTGTTGTCCCCTGATGGTATATTCAGATTTGCCTTCTGAATTCCTAGCCTTGCTGATGGTGAGCAGGATGTAGATTGTAATGGGGTGAGACCACACAGCAGGCAAGGTCCCAGCCTCATCAGTTACCTGTTCCTTTCGCATTCCTTTTTCTTCCAGTTTGCATGTTATCTATCTTTATCATGTAAGAACTAGTCCTGCCATGCCAAGCAGACTGTGGGTACGTTGCTGACTCTGTGACTTTTCTGTACAAGATGGCATGTACTCCAACCAGGTAGTATCAAGAACTTTTGTGCTTTAGGGCTTTTATGAAATGAGATGAACTCAGCTTTATGAATTGAAAGTGTTTTATTCTTGGCTGCTTTTATGATAAAAGTAATAAAGTTAGCACTACCTACATCCTGGCAGTGTTTGCAGTTGGAGCAAAATAGAAATGGTCACAGAAGCTTTATTATTCTTCTAGATCTGTTAATCTGGCATCTTTCTGGAGCATGAATTCCACATGTTGCCTGACAAATAATTTGTCTTAAAAAGCATTTGATTCCATTAGGATAGTTTGTTAAATCTCAGAAATGTGTATGCTGATATTTATATGTCTCTTTCTATACATCTTCATTCTTGAATGTTCTTGGTTCCTTGTCTGGGAACAAGTAACTTCATGGAGTCATGATGCTGCAATGGATGCTACACCTCAGGCTCTGAAAACCCAAATGAAAAATGCTCATTTTCATATATTACATATGTTTCAGTCAGGTGGTTTGTTGTTTTGTCAGGATGGTAGTTCTTCCTTACTGCTACTAAGGGATAATTTCATTGCTGTTAGAGAGTGATTCATTAGTGTGTGGTTTGCATTTGCAGGAAGCCAGTCTTGTAGAGACCACATTCTTCATGCTTGTTTGTTTTACAAACTCGAAATGCAGATGTCTTCCATGTACAAGCAAGTCAAAGGTGTCTGTCTGGGTCTGCCAGGCGGGGGGCTTAAGATAACAAACCTATCCATGGTTGGCAGTGGCACTTCATGTGGAAAACCACAGCAGACTGTATGTGCTGTCAGCAGCAGCCCTGCTTGGCACGCTCCAGCTCATCCCAAGCTTTTGCGCCGGGAGGGAGCGCAGCCTTTGTTTTCTGAGGGACACGTCACCAGTGAAGTTGAGGAAGGTGACACACCAGAGCTGATGCTTCAGTTCTTCTAGAAAAGGGATTATCTAAACATTGAAAATTACTCTTTTATTACTGGGATGTCTTAGTGGCCAGCAAAGTGGGCAAATCACAAAGTAGAGGTGGATGAGAGACAGTTAAAACTCCCTCTGTGCTGTGTGTTGGTGCTACACTGGTTTAGCTCACTGAATCCACCATCCAGTGCTGAGAAATGCCGGTGGAGGACCAGGGCAGTATCATGTGACAGGAATAGGTCAGTTGTGTTGTGAAACGGCACCTCTTCAGTGGGGTAGATTTAGAAGAGTAATGAATATGCTGCTCCTAAGTGTGCAGAGTTGTCTGTTTTGAAGGAGTGACCTCTGCTTGTTTTTCCTTCCAGGATTATAATGTGGTTCCTCTGTATCTGTATTACCAGTACATCCGATCCTGTGGTTCACCTTTGGCAGGATTCAAAAAGGCTTATGGCTTTTCAGCTGATGATTTGGACTGACAGCTTCTTTAGCAGGGAAAAATAAGAAGCTCTTCCTTCAGCTAGGATGGAAGGAGTTGTGTTTTCTATATGTATAGTAGAGAGGTGCTGTGGTGATAGCTTGTCTTGGAGTGTAGGAGGTAGAGCCCTTTAACATCAGAGATTGTTTGAATACAGAATGTTCAGACTACTGGGCTTGCACCCTTGCTTCCTAGCACAGAAAGGAGTAAGGAGACGGGTGATGAGCTTGCCTTCCAGGAATTTCCCTGGAAGAGGTGTCTTGCATGCTTTGTTTGAACTTCGGGGCATGAAGGGGTTGAGAGGCAAGTTGAACCTCCAGCAGCTCAGCAGATGGCTGCGGTCTTGGTGGGTACCAGCCTTTTTGTGCTAGCAAACCAGTCTGTTACCTTCTGAAATAAACTAATGCATAGGTGCAAAGGAGAATTCGTTTGCTTGTACTCTTGTAACATGACTTTAAATATCATGTTGCAGTATTCTAGAGAATGCTGGGGCTAGCATGGACTGTGCCAGCGTTTGCCAGGAGTCCATGTAATGCAAACAAGTCTGCATGGAAATAGCCCCTGTCACTGTAGCTTTCTATCTTCCTATTCCAGTCCAGCATATAACTTTCTCCTCTACAGTGAAGGTTTGGGAAAATGTTTTGGTTTTTTCCCTACCCTTTGCTGTGACAGCATACCTGTGTTTGCAGCATGTTACTGCTCCTCTCTCTCAGTAAATGGTATCCATCTGCCCTGTGGTTCCAACTTTACGCACTCAGTGAGGATCCTTATCCCAGCCTGGGCTATGCCTCTCAGGTGGTGGCCACGGCCAGGACCGGATGTGGGGCTTCTGTGAGCAGTTAAGCTACTCCAGTGAATTCTTGATTCCTTCCTCTCTGTGTTGTTGTGACTCAGTATGTGAATTTGGGTACATCCATGCTTCATTCCAACATGTGTATTGCAGGTGCACTGGCTGTGAACTTTATTAGTTCAATGGGAATTTAATATTGTGGGGGTATTGTACTGAGTTTATACAACTTGATAGCTTTGTAAAATCATAGACCTAAGCAGAGGTGTGGCCTCAAAACATGCCTAACTTGACTTTTTCCTTTTCTACTTAGGTATCACATGCTGTTGCAAAGCTAGTATTAGTTAGTTTCCATTGGCAAATCTCAGAGATTTTGGAAAGGTAAGTGTAAATAGTCTTATTTATTCTGTGCTTAATGCTTTTCCTCCTTGCTTTGCAGGAATGCTCAGGGTGGTCCATAGGTGTCATTTTGACATGGGTCTTTGAACCTGAATCATGCCACACAGTCCATTTCAGGGATCAGAGGCTGTGCTGTTGAGGCTGCATTGCCTATAAGAAGTCTGTAAGTGGGAGAGGGTAGTGGTAGCAAATGTTTTTCAGTTTGAGGAATTGGTATCATGCTGGGAACCCTGTGGCTACATTAAGCTTAAACTTTGAGGTAACAGACTGAGAGTGCTGCATCTGTATTTCCTTACTTTAACAAATATAAAGATAATATATGTTCTGTTTTAAACATATGAGCCATAAATCATAAGGCAGCACTGAACCTACACTGATATATCCTTTACTAGTACATTCACATTGACGTTTTTGCTCCTTCTGAACATATGCTTTTTTCTCCAAGCTGACTGGCATTTAGAGAGCAGACGAAGATGGTGTGAGAGAACTGAGAAATGCAGCCTCTTTGTTGCTTGGTCAGTGTCATTGTAACAAAGTCCTCCAACTGATTTCAGAAGGAGGGTTCGAACTCTGACCAAACGTATATGGGAAGTGTGTCAGGAGGCACTGCTGTTTGGCAGCCCCTCCAGCAAATACTGGCTCAGAACTGAACATTGTCTGAAAATAGAGACCACATCAGGCTGAGTCATGCTGCCATGCCATTTTTGGCCCTGTAGCCAGCAACTTCATCCAGAGAACATATGGGAGATGCATCTCATATATTGATATTGTTGCAGCATCTTTGATAACGGGCTCATTGGTTACCATGCATTCTGTGAAGGCTGTTTTCTGGGGAACGTGGAGGGTGAGATTCCTGCGTAGCATCTCAGGGTGATTCTGCAGGTTAACTAATGAAATTTAAACAAGAGGAAGTTTGGGGAAGGGTTTACTTTATGACTTGCAAGTTGTTCTCCAGTTGATCTGGTCATCAGAATTTTGTCTTGATACAGTGACATTGTCAAACAAAAGCTCCCTAGCACAACTGAAAAGTGCTGGTGGGGAGGATTTACAGCACTGTTACAACAGTGATGCTGCTATTTCTGCATTCATTGAGATATAAACATTCCTCTGCAATGGAAATCACACAGAGCAAAGCATGTTTAATTCTGAGGCTGCTGATAGACAGCTTCATATGCCTAAAGGGTGATAATCTGTCACAGCGTAAATACTTAACTGGATAATAGACTGAAGTCGAAGTGAGACCTAACCAAGATAGCTTGATTTTACAAAGGAGCTGGAGACAAACAGGAGCCTCACTGGAGTGTATTGTTATGGGCAGTGGCTTAGAACTCCTCCAGGAGTGTGAATAGAAAATCTGAGCTTCAAAAATAACATTTCAGGGAGAGGAAGAGAATTGTAGGAAAATGTTCATCAAGGAGTAGGAGGGCAATGTTAATCCATTACTGCAAGAAGTATTGTTCCTGTTTCTGATTTTGAAGAAAATCTCAAAGTTGTGTTGATGAGAGTTCAGGTCACTGTGAAGAATCCTCACACAGGACACGTTTCCCCTTTCCTTATGGAAACCTACCCTACCATTTACTCAGAGCCTATTATTTATTCAGGTGAGAAAGATCAATTTAACAAAGCAAAATGTATTCAGAGATTGATTTGGTCATTCTTCAATTGCCTTTTCAGACACAAGTCTAATGCTGCCCAGTTGCTAGTAGAAGCACGAGTTCAGCCCACCTCATCCAAACATGTAAGTATGCTAACTATTTTGGTCTGTTCCCTTGGCAGACACCTCTGACCCACCTCACTGGAGGATTGCATTACTAATGGCATAATCTGGCCCATGTTAACCCTTCACAAACTCAGGTCCAACACCTTAACTCACTGCTGGGTTTACTTTTTAAATGAGAACACATTCAAGAGATGTCTGACATTTAAAAAGCAGTGTTCAAGAATTACTTGCCTCAAGAAAATTAAGATCAGCTTTTTGGCATGAGTGATGGTACACAATGGAAGGAACAGAGTGCATGGGCTTGGCTACCTCTTCTAGTTATGCTGTCTTTGTAAAAGACACTAAAGGGAAGCTCTGGCTGGACAGGATGAACAGAGCTTGTCTGTGGCTGGAGCAGAGACTTTTTAATAATTATTATTATTTTCCATATTATTACGACTTTTTCCTGCACTGCTCTGCTCCGGAATCCTTAAGCCAAATCTCCCAGTGCTGTTGCTGCTGAGCCAGTCAGTGGTGCTGTTTGAACAAAAAGCTTGTGTTTTGCAGCCAGGGCTATACAAGTCTTTAGATATTCTTCTTTTTTCCTTCTTTAAATAGAAACTTTGTGTTGCATGTTTACAGGTTTCATTCACAGTGAGTGTCTTGGTACAATCCACAGTTACCCCAAAGGAAACACGTTGCCATGTGACAGATTTTGAGTGGTAAAATATTACATCTGAGAAACACTCCTTGGGTTGGGGGAGAGGGGAGATTTTGAAAGCCTGATTCAGCATCTAAAAGGTCTGACAGGAGTAAGCTTCATGGACTCAAAGTATCTGCCTAGAGTCCAGAAAAAGTCTTTGTTATTTGACATACCTGCAAATTAGTCCATATATTTTGAGATTTGTCTGAATCTTGTATCAGCTGTCACTTAAGTTCTCTCCACTGCAATGATGATTTCACTTTGGGAAGAGATTACAGTTAAAAGGTTAAGTCTTGACAAACTTGGTTTGGTAGGTAATTCATTCCAGCTTTTTTTGTACGTGCTGGAGCAAGTTGCTCTGTGCTTCAGCTCCTAATGCAGGATGATGATAGTTTGGGGGCAGATGCTCCTACTGAGTGTCTGTAGGGCAACTGTATGGAGAAGCTATGGTGGTGAGCTCAGAGGCTCAGCTTGGAAAGGGTTGAGGCAGTGCATGTGCTGTTCAAGTAGAGCAGTTGATCCAGGCAATCAGTGCAGTTGCAGGCTCAGTGAATCTTGTTCTGGTCCATAGGTGAGGCCGTTGAGAACAGTCACATTATTTCCTTTTTCATGTGCTCCTGCTCTCAGACAGTGTGTGGCTGTGGATCATGCAGCTGGTTCTTTGCAGCTCTGGCATGGAAACTGATGGCTGCTGTCTCACACAAGCCTCTTCAGGAGTAGCAAAGGTTTAAGTACATGAGAAGTGATTGACTTTTCTTTGAAAGGAGAAATAGGAACATAAACTCCTGCTAACAGACAGCTTTGTAGAGACTTTCTTTTGATGATGCTGTGCTAGACGCAGTTCTTCAGGTCCCAAGGGTGAGCTGAGAGGTGTTGAAGGCTAGATCTGTTGTCGAGGAACTAACTCAGCGCTACCCAAGGGGATCCAGGCTGCTTCTCAGTGGTTTGATGCAGCTATAGCAGAATTATGCCTGACTTGAAACAAACCCTCTAATCCTTTTCAGCTGAAGGGATGATGCCTGCTTTGGCAAATGTAGCATATATGGAAGACATGTGAGATGATGGTGTGCGAGCTCCCTTTCCTCTGTACACACTGCAGCTTCTGTTGCCTCTCCTTTTACCCAAAATCATTGTCCAGTAAAGGGTGCTGCTAAGCCTGCTTGCAGCTCTAGCTGCTCTCCAGGGCCTGTGGAACAATGATAGAGTCTGACCCAGCTAACAGTATCAGTAAATTCAGGGAAGGACAACACGATGTATTTTGTCATTTTTCAAACAAGGTAAGAGTAAGAACCAGAAAAGTAAAGGTGAGTTCTGGGTAGCACTATATTAGAGGCAGGAGCTGTTCAGTGACCATTGATCTGTTGTGCTCTGTGAGACTAAAGAGGTTCTTGAGAAGGGCAGTGCAGCATCCCGACACAGCAGCTCCTTATGAACCTGTTCTGCCCTGCAGCTTATCAGAGACCATTGTCACAATGAAGGTGGCTGTGGATGAGGTGAGAATTCCCTGGCAGAGCTGGGATGCTTTCACTATAATGCTGGTTTGTCTCTCTCCCAGGCAATGGTACATTCCTCCCATCACTGCGCCGTGTGCATGCAGTTTGTCCGGAAGGAGAACTTGCTCTCTCTGGCTTGTCAGCACCAGTTCTGTCGCAGCTGTTGGGAGCAGCATTGTACAGTGCTCGTCAAGGATGGTGTTGGAGTCGGTGAGTTCAAGGTGGATATGGTGCTGGGTCTGTGTTTGCCATGTTGGCCATTCTGATGCTGACTGCCTGAATTGATCTAAAACATCTCAGTAATGAGAAAATGGAGCATGGAATGAGTATTTGTGACAAACTTAACTTGAACTAGTGGTCTTTCCACAATCCCTGGTTAGTGTTGGCATACCACCAGGAAAACTCTACTCCTGGATAGGTTAGAAGCTGCAAATCTGCTGCATTTGATATTTGCCTCTCTCATGATATATCATTGCACTGCTTCTGGAGTGCTTGTGGATGCAATCATGTTCACTTTGTGTTGGGTAGAAGCCAATAGCTGCCAGAGTTGCTTTGGGCTTTTCCTAGCCTGTCTTTCATGCTGGCATGGCAGTAACACGCAATTTTATACTTGAAGTATCTGACCTTGTGAATACTGTTTGAAGCACTTGCTGGTTCTGGATGCACATGTGGTCCTGTCATCTTTTGGTGAAGACAGCTGGGCTTCAGCTTTTCAGCAGCCCTGATAGATTTGTTTCACAGTTGTGCCCCTCTTGCCACAACAACAGATGGTACCTAGGAAACTGCCTTGAATGCTCTGTGTGCATTCACTTCTTAGTCTAAGTTGCACTGTGCTAAACTAACTGGTGCTAAACTAACTGGTTCTTTCTTTTCTCAGGGGTCTCCTGCATGGCTCAGGACTGCCTGCTTCGGACACCAGAAGACTTTGTGTTTCCATTGCTGCCTAGTGAAGAACTGAAAGACAAATATAGGCGCTACCTCTTCAGGGATTATGTGGAGGTATTGTGTGTTTTTTCAGTCAATTTACCAATGACTTGCAGAAATCTCATTTGAAGTGTCTTGCATCTTTGATTAGAACTGCAGTAACTGCAGCAAAAGTGTCCCTGAGAAACATGATGTGGCTGCTCCTGTAGGACAGTCTCACTGACAAAATGCTCCAGCAGGTTGCCAAAGTACATTCTGCTCTAAGGTCACCCACTAACTCCTTGGCTGGTACTTCAGAATTCTCAGAATGTTGCTGCTGAGAACTTCAGTCACAGTTTTAAAGTCCTTCTCGCTCTTGCATAGATATTTTTTGGAACCTAAAATAAGTCCTTCATCTTAGTGTGCCCCAACTGAATTGGCTTCTTCAGTAACATTTTATGTGAGTGTTTTGAAATTAAAGCAGCAGTTGTTAAGGTTGAAAGTGCAGGAACAATCTGGTAACTGGGAACACTCAAGAAGCAGCATGAAAGAGCAGAGTCACCTCTCTTCAATAAGAGACCCTTTGGGAGGGAATAGCCACCACAGGAGAGCAGCTGAATACATTTTGCGGCATGAGGAGAGGGTGGGGAAAGAGTTCAAATGGAGTAAAATTGTTTGTTCAGTGACTTGATGGGGTCTTAGGGTTCTGTTGCTCTTCTTACTTGGTCTGTAACACTCCATTTGAATTCCCTGTCCTGGACAGGCTGTAAGTAATACTCCCTCTCCTAATGTGGAAGAAGTTTATCTGCTCTGTTAACCAAAACCTGATGACAGTTTTCACTCTTTCAATAAGAGATAATTGACTTGTATGGTTTTGAGGATAGGAGCGGTGAAACTTGCATAGATAATGCTCGTCTGCACCCACTGCTGATCTTACCACCTTGGTATGTTCACAGAGCCATTATCAGCTGCAGCTGTGTCCTGGTGCAGATTGCCCTATGGTTATACAGGTACAAGAGCCAAAAGCCCGGCGAGTGCAGTGCAATCGTTGCAATGAGGTCTTCTGGTAAGAAACAGAGAAGCTTAAAGATCATGGGGGAAGTGTATGCTGTCCTCAGAGCTACTCCATTTGTTTGCCAGCAGGTTTAGAGTGTAGAAACATCTCAGATGCTTTGCTGGAGTTGTTTGTAACTTGAGATATCTTGAGGAACTGGATACTTGGGTCTGACTTCTGCAGGTGGTCAGCCATCCCCTTGCTCCACAAACTCCTTGGGAGCTGGGTGCTCTGACAACCAGGGAATGCAGGGCTTGAGTAACGAAGGGGTTCTGCCATTCTCCTATCTTGGCTAGGTTACAAAGTGTGGTACAGGTATAGTGACTGGTAGAGATTTTGGTAATGGATGTGGAGGCCTCACCACTGTCTGCTGGTATTGAGTTTTAAGTCTTTTACAAATATTTGACTCCTAGAGTGTCTGGTGTGTTTTGAGGCTCATGCAAGAATACTCTGCTGAATGGGAATGCTAATGTTCCTCATCTGACTTCAAGTGCATATGGGACCAGATAAGAGATAGCTTGTGGGCCGCTGAGATGTCTTCTGCTCCTGGGACCCAGAATCACTGCTGTTGAGAATGTGGAGCATAATACATACTGGTTTAGAGACCCAGCTTACTGATATCTCCACATAAATGGCCCTTACTCACCTGGTGTTGGTCAGGTCATGCTAGTGCAGGTGCCCGATATCTACCACTGGAGTCAGGCTACTTGTAAAGTCACTGGTATGCCCCGGGCCTCTGCAGTCATGTTAGAGCAGACATAGATAGGGTCCAGGGAGGGATGTGTTGGAGAATGCCTCAGTTCACTCTCACCCTGAGTCCAGCTTCTGCACATGAGGGTGGGGGTTTATTGGAGTTCAGCCTTGGTCTTTGAGCTCCAGTAATACGCAAGTGCATTTGCCTCCCTTATCCTCGCTTGGCCTCCCAGATTTTGGTGATCAGGAAAACCTCAATTACTGAGTCATTCCTTGGAAATCAGCATGTCTTTTTTTCCTCTGTTCAGCTTTAAGTGTCGGCAGATGTACCACGCACCCACAGACTGTGCTACCATTCGGAAATGGCTCACCAAGTGTGCAGATGACTCCGAAACAGCCAACTACATCAGTGCTCACACTAAAGATGTAAGGGCAAGCACCTGTATGTTTTTTCTTGTCCTCGAGTCCTGCCTGGGAAGCAAGATACAGTTCTGCGCATACATAGCATTGTATGCTGCTTTTTCACTGACCACAGATCCTCACAGCTCCCTAGGGCCTGTGATATAACTTTGAAATGATCGGTGGAGATGTATTTAAATGTAGGAAGGAGAGAGTGTAGTAAGTGCAGAGTCAGTGCCAAATAAGGCACTAGTGATGTTTAAACCTGAACTCTGGAGTACTATGAACTGGAAGGTGAGGGAGATAAAGTCTTGATTTGGCAAGGACAGCAAAAGTGAAGTAGATGAAGTCTGTGAATGAGAAACTGGAGTGCTTCTAGTAGATTTAGACCAAAGAAAAAGAAGTAGTGTTGTCTGCACTCTACCTGTAGAATTGTTTTTTAAAGTTATAGATACACTACCTATATCCTCTACATTAGCTGTCTGCAGATTGGAACTTCTCATGTCTTTTGGGGATTTTGTGGCCTGACTTCAAAACAGTTCTTAGCTGGCACTTCTTCTACCACAGCCAATGACAAACATGACAGTGCTAATAGGCCACAAGCTTCAGTTGTGTTAGCTGCTTTTTAAATGGAGCTGTCAGGAATGAGTGGGAGGCAGGATGTATGTATGTTAATTTTCTCATATATGCCTATGCATATATATAAAAAGAAAAGCAGGAGGGGAATAATCACACAAGTGTTGTCATTCTGCAGAAGGCTGCTAGAGGCAGAGTTATATCTAACAAATGTTTCTGTTTCCCCAGTGTCCCAAGTGCAATATCTGTATTGAAAAGAATGGAGGCTGCAATCACATGGTGAGCAATTCCCTGAACACATCAGACCTTCCTTCTTCTAAGCAGATATTTATCCCCACACACTTTCCACTAACCAGTGCCTCCTGTCTCTTCTTTTTTCAGCAATGCTCCAAGTGCAAGCATGGTAAGTTGGATTTGTAAGAAGTTTTCTCTGCAGGGCCTGTTAGTGGTGATGTTCTTTTCTCTTTTTTTTTTTTTTTTGTTATATGGAGACAAATTGTGAACATTGAGTGAAATATTTTTCCGCCGAGTCAGAAGTGAACAGGATTTTAGTTACAGACTGGAGTGTGATGCCTTTATTTTGTATATTTTTCCCACTGGCTGTGGTGTCAGCTGTGTTCTGATTAAGTGCTGGCTTGGCTCCCTCTCCCTGACATGCCCATTCTATTGAGAAGTCTCCATCTCTGCCGTAGTATTACCAGTGGAATCCATCTCAGAGGAGTATATTAAATGCTTTCCATGTAATTGTCATCATTTGTATTCAGCCCTCTCAGTGAAGTGTGCCACTAGGAAATATTGTAATACCTTCTTTGGAAGATGATTAAAGATTACTGTTGTCTCTCATTTCCTTTGCTTTGGAGTGCTCAGCAGCACTGGATGTGCTTTGATGGAGCTCTGTGACAAGGGTGAGCAGGCAAGTGCCAAGGTACCACAGGGACTAGCACTTGGGAAGGCTGGTGATCTCTGGACATACAATTATAACACAGAAGTGATTCCTATTGTAGCAACTTAATCTCCTTCTTTTTCCTTCCCAGTAAAATACTCACAGCCTCAATCTTAAAGCAGGAAACTGTCACACGGGTGTTGTTATTGCTCTCTTTCCTCTACTTTCTTCCCAATTCAGCAGCTCCTAACTTGAAGTGTCATAAATCACTGATCTCTGAAGTTACTTGGGTAGTTCCCCTCTTGAGAGAGCTGAGGGCAGAGTTTCTTTTGCATGAGTTAGTTCACTTTTGGATTTGATCATGTTTTATTCAGCCAGAGATCCACATGGGGCAGTATGCCAGCGGTGGGGAGGATGCAACTCACAAATAAGATTGCAGCCTGCCTCATCTTTAATCTAGACTAACAGACAGCCTGTGCAGAGTGCAGGTACAGTTCTGCCCATTGATCCTGGTATACAGGATGCAGCACTTCAGGATATACTTTCCATAGTTGCTCAGGAGGCTGTACAATGAAAATCTTCAAGACAGGCTGGTATTTCTGGCTCACCATTGTGTTCCGTTGTGCAAGATGATACAAAATGTATATGTTTCTTGGCATAGCAGAAATAGCTGAGAACAGATGGGCTGTGTCTCCTGAAGCTTTTCTTTCTTGGAGGTGTTTTTTCCTGTGTATCACAGTGGGTTTTTCACTGTTTTCTGCAGACTTCTGCTGGATGTGTCTGGGAGACTGGAAGACTCACGGCAGCGAGTACTACGAATGCAGTCGGTACAAAGAGAATCCTGATATTGTAAACCAGAGTCAGCAAGCACAGGCCAGGGAGGCCCTTAAGAAGTACTTGTTCTATTTTGAGAGGGTAGGAGACATCTCCTTGGCCAGAGCTGCTGTAGCCTTTTAATGCTCCCTGCCTGGTGCAAAGGTCATTGCCAGCAATCTCCGTGCAAAAAACTGCCCAAAGAGAATCTGTGCAGAATATTCAGGCCCTGTTTGTTTTGTCACTCAAAATCCTGCCCTGTGAGTCCCATCCAAACCAGTAATGTTGTACCCAAAGCAAATCATATTTGGTCCTGTATTTCCTTGTGCTAGAGAAAATAAGTATTACCTGTGTGCCACTGTACCATTTTCCTGCAGGCTGAGTGCTGCTGCAGTAGATAGATATTGCTCCCATCATTTCCTTCCAGGATCCAGGGAACTTCATTTTGTTGCAGTCTGTCTTTATAGAGACAAAGACTAAACCAACTCTGCCATGGTCAAAGCTCCAGTGGCTGTAGCAAAGTTTCCGTCACATCAATCACATAGTTAAAAGCTGCAATCAGAGCATCTCTGTCCACACAGCAGGCTCGATGTACCTGGCCATACAATGCAATTCTAGAGCAGTATCTCTAGAAGAGAACGTGGTAGAGATTAAATGCTGCTGCCTTTCAGTTTCCCCCTTAAAATGAATTTATTCTTCACACCATGAGCCAAATCTTGTGGTAAAACATGTGTTCATTCCTGGCTCTCCAGACCAATAGATTTTAGAAAATGGCCATGTTTACAATGTGCACACAGATGTTGGAGTTCACTAAGCCTGTGTTAAATGTTAAACTCTGACCTTTCTATAGAAATCCTTTAAGTAGAGGAATCACCATTACTACTCATCTTGTTAGACACAAGGTCATTGGGTGACCAGAGGGCATTCACACTCTGAGGAGCTGGGTTTGCTCCCTGCTCTTTGCTGCTGTCAGTCTGTTGTACACAGCCTCCACCACTTGCTGCTGGAGGTGCTGCCTGGCTGTTCTTTCCCACAGCATGTCTTGCCTTGCTGGACTTCTGCCCCAATTAAATTTCTGCTTGCTAGAGCTTGTGCCTTTACAGTAGCAGTACTCTGGTCTCATGCCATTTTTGTCTTTCCCTGTCTCCAATCCCTCACCCCTTGCAGTGGGAGAATCACAACAAAAGCCTACAGCTGGAGGCACAGACGTACCAACGAATCCAGGAGAAAATACAAGAAAGAGTTATGAACAACTTGGGAACATGGATAGACTGGCAATACCTACAAAATGCTGCAAAACTACTTGCAAAGGTAAGTAGTGGTATCTTGGTTGGCACAGAGAATACACACCAGAGTGCTAAATTCACAACACTGAAGAAGGGAATTTAGAGCTTGTGGGTATGTGGGGCAGTATCTCTGGTCTAGGACACGAACTAGCCAAAAATCATTTGGAAGTCACCTCTCTGAAGCTATACTTTAACTGCACGAGTTCTTCCAAGGAAGATATAGGAAATTCCACCATGAAGTGCCCAGTTGTCCATGTCAGAAGGTGGCTTCTTAGCCTGTAGTGGTCGCACAAATGTGACAGTGTCTTCCAAGTCTGAGACTCTTGTCCTTCTTTTCTCTCTCCTCCTCCCGCTCCCCAACAGTGTCGTTACACCCTGCAGTACACATACCCGTATGCCTACTACATGGAGTCTGGTCCCAGAAAGAAACTGGTAAGAAGTTTTGCTCTTTCTGTGCTGATAACTTTTTGTGCTGTAGCTGGCAGCATGCTGGGCTGAATTCCAGAGCTTGGCAGTGTCTGACATATAAGTGCTGAGTTTGAGGTAAGGACTCAGGACAAATAATAGGTGGTTTTGCACCTTTCCTCTTCACTTTGAGTTACCAGCAGCTCAGTCCTCTGATACATTACATTATTTTCCCAGGGCACTTCACTGCACTTCCAATAACAAGCAATTTATCCAGAATGTTTTGAGGCTGGAAGTGTGCATTTGTTCCTTGGTAAGACTTATCACAGTGCTATGGGCCATATTTCATACGAAGAGCTGCTGCAGAATAGCTTTTCCAGCCTTGGATCAGGGTGTAGCTTTGCTTTTTATTCCTGCTGTAAGTTCCTTGCTGGCTTGGTGCATAGCACAGGCTGGACAAGTCCAAAAATAACCCTGGAATCACTGAAGAGGTAGTTTCTTTGACTCAGTTTTCCAGTAAAACCTGTTACCAAATCTCTCCCTACAACATCATGTGTATTCTCTGAGGCTGTGGACAGATGTTCTCTGCTGGATCTGACTGTGCCAGTGCAACAAGTTACTGCTCCCAGCAGTGGTTGACAGTCACACAGAAACAGAGTGGTTTGTGTTGGAAGGGAGCTTAAAGCTCATCCAGTTCCAACCCCCTGCCATGCACACGGACACCTTCCACTAGAGCAGGTTGCTCCAAGCCCCGTTCAATCTGGCCTTAAAGACTGCCAGGGATGGGGCAGCCGCAGCTTCTCTGGGCACCTTGTGCTAGTGCCTCACCACCTTCACAGAGAAAAACCTCTGCTCTACCTGCGGAGCTGCTCACAAGAGCATTTTGTGACCTGTTTGTGGCAAAATGAGCTGCGTAAGGAGTTATTTGTCACTTGTGGTGGTTTTGGGCTGACTGGATTAATTTTCAGTGGTGCAGGTTGGGGAATGCTTACACAAGAAACTGCTGGAAGGAGTGATGTTGTCTAGCTGAAGGTGGATAAGGAGGAGGCACAATGCTGTTTTGCCAGCACAGCCGTCAGCAGAACACATTTGTCTGCTCTCAAGTGTAGTGTGTGGTATGAAACTGCTCCACTAAGCTAGTTTCTTGTTGCTGTCTCTGATTTTTCCTTCTGCAGTTTGAATACCAGCAGGCCCAGCTGGAAGCTGAAATTGAAAATCTCTCATGGAAGGTGGAGAGAGCAGACAGCTATGACAGAGGGGTGAGTGTTCTGCTTGCTTGAGCCTGTTGGCCAGATTTTGTTTGGGCTTCACACTGCTAAGTCAGTTAAGTGAGGATTCTGAGAAACTGCATCCAGAAACACATCTTTAGCCAGCAGATGTAGAAGTGAAGTGCTCACTGCCTAATGGGAGAGGGCTGCAGCAAATCTCCTGCAGTATGAAACAGGATCAAGCTCTGGAGGAAGCTGCATGTAGCCCTCTGGTGAAGAGCAGCTTCCTTAAGTGTGTAGCTTTCTAAACAGATTAGGAGCCAGGTAACTGCAGAGGGAGCCCTTGTCAAAAGGAAAAGGATCTGCAATCTTGTGATCCGTAATGCATGTGGTGCATGAAGGTTGGTGCTTCTCAGGCTAGAGCTTAGTCTCTCCCTAAAGAAAATGAGCTCTTCTCTGGGGAGCTCGTGCTAACAGTTTCTACTTTCTGTTTTACCAGGACTTAGAGAATCAGATGCACATAGCAGAGCAGAGACGGAGGACCCTGCTGAAAGACTTCCATGACACATAAGTCAGGAGGAAGTGACAAAGTGCAGGGGTGAGAGCAACGAGTGAAGTGATGGCAGCTTCACCAGGATAAGCAGGCACTGCCTCTGGGATAACACGGCCAAGGACAAAGCCGCCCCTCCCCTTGCAAGTCAGACACATGCAAACACCACATCTTAGTCCAGTTTGTTCTTTTATCTTTCTTTTTCTGTTTCTGCCAGGCTAGAGGCCAGAGTTCAGATTGGCATATTTCTTGGGACATTTCCCTCCTGCCTTTGATGGTTTCCAAAGGGGAGGGAGTTTTTCTCTGAATGGCTGTTAATAGTATTAGATCATTACAATTTATGTAATTTTCAACGGTTGTACAATTATACAGACAAACCTTAGAATAACACACAACCCTTTTTAAAAGTAAATTGGCAGTGGAGTGTTTTTCCTTAATCTGCTTGTAAATCTAATGGGCTTTTCCCCCCCTCTCCCTTCCTCTGACCCAAAAATCCTCCTAGGCACTGAAGGAGGTTACAAAATCTCAGCTATTTCCCGATGCTCCTTTAACCAGGGCATTATAGCATTGGCATTGCACGAGGAAAGTGGCTGGTGTTAAGAGTGGCTGCTGCTGTGTCTGACCTAACAGTACCAGCAGTGGCCGTAATTTAGGATGATGACATGTGACATCTCTTTTCTTGTCAAACAAATGTGCAAAATCTTGTTACACCAACAAAAGCAAACAGAGGAAATGTAGGGGAGAGACCTACACAGGGGGGTATGCCTAGAGTCAGGTCAGATTCTGCATTTGATGAATTTTTAGGTCTTCCATATAGATTTTTTGCTTTACTTGTTTTTGTGGGGAGGATGTTGTATTGCCAAAGTGAGTGATGAGGGAATAGTAGCATACAGTTGTTAATCAAGGCTTGGGGCTTTTGCAGAGTGAAACATGTTATAACAGTGCCTTGCAGCCTGGTAAAGATTATTTGTGCCTGCTGGGTAACATGGCTCAGAGAATCTGATCCCGTTCATCAAGGTGAGACTAAACACTGCTACGTTATGAGGAGGAAGGATTATGTACAGCGCACTCCCTGGCACATGTTGGCAATGTGGATGGACACTTGAATACAGGTGCACTGCTTGTGCAGAGCCTGCACCAAGCGAGGCAGAAAAATTAACTAGCAAAATTAATTTATTTGTATATTAGTATTGATACTGGTGGGGACTTATCAGAAAAATTGGTTGTTAGGAGCATGTGGAGCTTTTTTATTAACATTCTTTTTTCTAATGTAAAATATACACTAAAATAAAAATATGAAAACCTAGTTCATCTTAGTAGGGGTTAACATGGAAAAGGTTAATTGAATGCTGAGCCATGCCTGTTTGCTGCAGGAAGCAGGCCTCGTGCTAAGATTTCACAGGCGTGTATATCACCTGCTCCAGGAGCATGCTGTTTGCAGCCAGTAGAGTGGAGCTGGAGTCTGATCTGAGGAGCTCTTCACCTCTGAGGGGAACTCGTGGGGTTGTCTTCCATGCTGTATGTGGAAGTGTTGCTTTTGATGCATCCCTGTACTGCTTATACAGTGTCACTTGATAAAGATTAAACTGGAGGGGGGTGGAAGTACTAAATTACTGCATGTCAGAATACGTGAACTGCTGTTGGAGCCTTTTTCATATACCTGTGACATGAACAACCTGCTCTAGTGGAAGGTGTCCCTGCCCATGGCAGGGGTTGGAACTGGATAAGCTTTAAAGTCCCTTCCAACACAAACCATCTTGGGATTCTATGATTTGCAACAGTTGTAATTGGACAGATGCATTTCAACAAGCAGTTACAAGAGGAGTAGCTGCTGTAGGAGCTAATGCTGTGGCTGTGCTTTTAGTACACAGCAGAACATTTCAAACTGAGAGGCCCTTTCCTTCCTCCCTCCCTTCCCTGGTGTGGGACGTATCCTCAGGGAATGGAGGAATTCACTGCTAAGGAGCTGCTGGCAGTGGAGTGGGAGTTACAACAGAGGCAGCTGAAGGTAGAGTGGAGTTGCAGAGCTGGAGCCAGGGAGCGGGGTAGGGACAGGGAGGGAGTCCGTGGTTTCTGGGGGCAGTGCTGCTTGCTGTGGAAGAGTGCTCCATAACCATGGCTCTTTGTATTCTGTCATTGCTCCAGCCACTGCCTCCTGACATCATTCCCTCCTCTGCTCCCAGGAGCAGCCTCTTTATGCCCTTTTCATGGTATATTGTAAAGGTCACACTCTCTGTTCCCCTCCTTTTCCCAAATGACTGTCAAAGTCTGGGCACACTGCAGCCAGGGGAAGGGACAGCATGGGGTAAGGCTTACCAAACCCCAGCAGTTTGCAATGCCTAGAATCAATGTTTAAACTGTTCTTTAAAACTGTGATGTGCAAAGTACTAATTAGGATAAAAGCTGTTCTTGTTCGTGTCTAAATGTAGCTATCACAACACCAAATTTTGCAGAACAAGTATGTTGAGTTCCCTAGTCCCAAAGAACTCTCCCTGCTGTTATGTCCAGCTTTGAGCTAGATGAGAATGGGTTTTTGTCTCTCTCCCTCCCTGCCTGGTGCCCTTCCTCCCTCTCCCGTGCCCCCACAAAATGCTTTGCTATGAATCCTTGTTTATAGACAAGCCCAACCATACAGCTGTGGCCAGACTTTCTGAACAGGCTGCCGAGATGCTTTGCTAAGGAACAGTAATAAATATTGCACAGTGTCCCCCCTAATTCTTCTAAATTTCCTGAAACCAGTTCCATTTATTCGAAAAGAAAGCAAAACACCCTTTCTGAAGGTGCTTAAAGTCCTGCTTTGCACGCACAGATCCTGTTTGTGTACTCTGGAAGGCAACAGGACTGACTTGCCGCCCGGGCAGGGTGACTGACTGCTGTTCTGATGTCATACAGAAAGTCATAGGCTCTGGGATGAAACGTGCACAGCATGGGAACTGTTGGCTCTTCGTGTGGAGTGACTGACACTGCCAGCAAGGCAGGTGACAGGGAGGAGACTGGAATTCTCAATGCCAAAAGACGAGGCCATGTATTTCTCCTCGAATAGGTACACAGCTCTTTTTGAGTCAGTGAGGTTACATGAGATTTACAACAGCATATAGTGACAGGACATGGGGGAAATGGCTTTAAGCTGAAAGAGCGTAGATTTAGATTAGGTGTTAGGAATAAATTCTTCACTATGAGGATGGTGAGGCATGCAACCTGGTCTAGTGGAAGGTGTTACTGCCTGTGGCACGGGTTTGGAGCTGGATGAGCTTTAAGGTCCCTTCCAACCCAAACCACTCCATGATTCTATGAATGTAGGTGAGTAGAAGGTGTCTCAGGAGCCCTTAATTCCAAGGTACGAGCTTCCCTTTGATGCGGTACTGCTACAGCTGTGGAGTGTTTGCTCTCTTTTAGTTTTCCCACCCATTTCCAGTCCGCACACCAGTCTGACATCTCCATCCTAGCATCCCATCCTCTTTATTTCAGCTTCGCTTGTGTTAGTACATTGGCTGCCTCATTTCTAATAGTCTTCAGGCTTCCCAGACTGTAACAAAACGTTTTCTACGGATACCACGAACTGCATGACTGCTGTTCCTGCCTGTGGGGGCCGGGGCCGCAGGAGGTTTCTGTACTATACTCTTGCACTCTCAAGTTTTATGACTTTTTAAGCAAGTGGGGGAAAAAATAATAAAATAGAACTTTATTTTTAAATGCGGCACTTGTTCTGGGAATGCCTTCCCTTGCTCCGGGGCTGGGGTGACCCCAACGGGGTGCTGCTGCCCCTTGCTTCCTTTACAGGCACTGGAGAGGGCCAGGGGCAGGAAAACAACCCGGAAGACATTTTGCCAGCAGTGTGCCCATGATTTATTTGAAATAAATCGTGATTTCTAACTCCGGAGGTATCC
>JANHGB010049416.1:0-70014 GCA_026283785.1 Coracopsis vasa
CCCTTTTTCACTCGGACCTGCCTATCCCACATTGCCCTTTTAGTCCTGCTCGCGATTGCAGTGTGCATGGTTAAAACGCTTCCAAAATCTTTGTTCGCGAAGGCAAGCCTTCAAATTCAAATACATATGCTTACAAAAATGTACACCTAGAATTTCACACCTGTAGCAGAACTGCCCTGCTCAGCATTTTTAGACAATAAAGAGGTAATGTGCATCAAAATATCCATGATTTTTCATGTAGTTTCTGTATTCATGCAGTGGTGTTGCTGCAAACTAAAGGCAGAATATTGCTTAAATGTACATAGGGATGTTTGTGGTTTCCGAAATCATTTATATTTTCTGATATGCCCCTGGAAGTTTTGCATATTTAATATGTTGGGTTTGTTCTTTCATTAGAAATAGTTGTGGCAAAATTGCTAATTGAAAATTTGGTGTGGTTTTGGAGTTTTCTACTAATTTTGAACTTGCATGTAGAAGTTGGCTAAGAATCTATGCAATATTATATATCTTAAATTTAATACCCTATAAATTATTGTACCATCATTGCTATTACCCACAACATTTCTCAGGTGATGCACAACTTTCAAAGGACTATCTCATAAACTCATTTTAAAACAGTAATTTTTCACTGTAGTTTTTTTTCTTTTATATACTTATGCTATATACTTTTAGTGACTTTTACAAATATATATTATCTCCTTTTCAGATCTTGGACTCTGAACTTGATGTAATTCTTGGTTATATGTTTCTTGAAACTTGGAGAGTATCTGCAACAAATAGGTATGTATAATGGATACAATTGTGCGTTATATTGGATGATTTAGAGTGTGTGTGAGTTTTGTTGACAGTTTAATGCTGAACTTCTTAAAGCTCTTGATAAATCTCACCTGCCATGAATGGGACAGTATGATGGATCTTTGCAGGCTGAATTTTCAGTAGAACATGTGGTATTTGTATGGCAGAAGCTGGAGAAGGGTATGATGCTCACAGTTACTCAGAGAGAAATGTGTGGCCAAACTTACAAATTTAGCTTCAGACTGAACAAAAAAGTGAGTCTCTATGAAAGAGTAAGAAGTTTTGAAAGTAAAATCAGTGAGTCGGAAAAAATAGATGTACTCTTGATCCCCCCAGTACTTCACTTCAGGCTGTGTTGTAACTGGCTTTTCATCTGTTTTTTTTTTTGCTTTCTTTGCATCTGTTAAAGGTAGTAAAGGTATGAATGTGACTAAATACTGGAAGAATATGGCCATAAAAGGTGAAATCTTGGTTACGCTGAAGTTCCTGGAAATTTTCTCAAGTATTTCAGTGAAGCTAATATCTCACTTGGAACATTTATAGAAAATATTCAGGCAATTTCAGAAAAACATTCTTGCATATAACAAAGCAATTTCTATGTGATTTCTCTTTTAAAAGTCAGGTCACACTTTATGATGCTTGAAACTCTGCTGAGCTCCTAGCAGTGGAGAAAGAAACAAGAAGGTTTTATTTCAGAAGAGTTTATAGACCTAGTCAATTTTTTCAGTCTCAGCGCTAAAGAGGAAGAGGTTTCTTTGAATGTGTGGATGTAACAGTTGAACTTACCTTGATCTGTACGAGATATTTTTATTGCGGGAGAGGTTGAATTCTTCTTACGAATAATATCCAGGGCCAGTTTTTTGTGTGGAGGACCCCTCCACAAAAATGGGCTTTCACAGTAAGTTGCTGGTTCTGTAAGAATCAGAATGCAAAATGTTGTCATAGTCTGCTTTACCTGTAGGTCCCAAGACCTACAGGTCTGTTTGGCAGACCTGTTTGGCAAAAAAAGAGCAAATTGTCTCCATTTTATGTAGGGGTCAGGTAGCTGTCTGGGTCACTTAATGTGTAATTTTCCTACTGCTGAATCTCCTGGATGTTCCAGCCTGTCAAAGGATCCTATGTCTAATGGTGTTTTCAGAGTGTGTACAAAAGATCTCAACATTGTTTCTGATGATTACATTTCCTTAATATTTCTCGTATCTATTGATGTGCCTTCTCTCATTTTCATCTATTCCCTTTTTGTGGAGAATTTATTCAGTCTCGTTTGTTCTGTTTTATTTTCTGCTTTGCTCCTTTGTTTTGCTTTCCCGTATTTTTTGCCTTTTCCTCCTCTTTTTAATTCATTTGCAGTCTCTGGAGATTGGCAGCAGTGGGATCTTACACAAGGAGGAGCTTCAGGAAAAAAACCATAGCAGAATGAGCTTCCCTTTTACTGCCTCTCTAGAGAGCCTGCTGTAAAAGGCAACTTGCTGTCATTCCTGTAAATTTTCTTTTGCAGCCAGCTCTGCTGGGTGTCCCCTTTGTGCCCTGTGAACATCTGTGTTGCAGCTTATGTCTGAACCCAATTGGAGAACAAATGTGTGAAGCTGCTTCTTATTTTGAGCAGGAAGCTGCTGCTATTAGTAAGGCACGTGGCCTTGCTTCACCTGTGTGACTTCTAATACCCATCTGGGAGCAAACCAGCCTCTCCCTTCCCACCATCTGTGCCCTTGTCCGTGGGGTAGCACGTTTCCCTGCTTTCCTCAAGACACTGCCCAATGCCTGTCAGTTGTCAGCATTCATTTTCTCCCTGATTTTTTTCCCCAAGATGTCATGCAGAAAGGAAGAAAGGAGTAAGCACTGTACTACTTTGATGGCATAGCTTACTTTCTGTTGCTCATGGAAACTTCCTCTTGCATGCATACAGTCATGCAGGCACCACCCAGTAGCATCACCCTTCTGCATAAGGAAGAAATCTTCAAGCCCCGAAATACTGAGGCTCAAGGAATGCTGGAGCAGAAAAGGAAACCCCATTCCCCAAGCTGCACACAGGGTTCCAGGAAAAGGTGACAATATTTCTGTGCTGGTTCTGGACACAGTACAAGACAGCTCATTGAGCATGAATTGTGAGCTTAACCTCAGACTTGCTTTAACCAACTTTTTACTTTAAAAGAATAAAAAGAAGGGGATGAAGAAAAAGAAGAGGCATCAATGCTCTGTTTGCAGAAGTGCCATCCCACGTGAGTATGCTCAGCAGCATTTGATAAGCGTAGGTGATGAACTGTAGTCTTTGAGACATATGGGTGCCTCCGAGAGAAAACCCAAATCTGTTCTGTCAAGTTGGCTTTGGCTTATGCTCCAAGGGTTGTTGTGATGAGCCTGGAAGATGTGGAAACTTTTGTGAAAGGTCAGGCGTAATAGCAGAGAATGACTGTAACTGAGGGGAGAGAGATGGAGGATTTGAGGTCAGAATAAATAGGCAGCCATCAGCTGGGGAAATGAGCACAGCTGATTTAGCAAAAACATGCACCAAATTCAACTTGGGTTGAAGGACTGAGAAATAATGGATCTTCCCGGCTGACATTAGCTGAAATGGCTACTGGGTAACCTTGTTTTCCTTCCCTTCCAGTAAATGAAATCCCTTCTGGCAGAAAGATGCATGAGGTTCAGAGCTTTCCATGCCAGGTTAGAAAACATTATCCCATTTCTTTCCAAAACTAACCATCAAGGCAGTCCCAATGCACCCCAGATGTCTCTGCATGCGTGAATTCTACACAGGCCATGGTCTTCCTTTGTGTATGCACTTGTTATGGAGAGAAGGGTTGGTCTGGCTGATTGCACGACTGCAAGTACTAAACACCTAAAATTTCTAAAGAAGTAATCTGGTCCTCTTTAAATGTTGGCAGCCAGATATCCGTCTTCCATCTGTAGCAGCCTATGCCAAACAGCAGAACTGCAACGTTTGTGTTCTGAAACATCAGGGAAATAAGTGGCACACTCCAGATTTTTATATTTTTTTTAAAACACATGCAAATCTGAAGCATCGAACATGGAAAATAATGTTAAATATTTATATTTATATAATAAATATATATAAATTATAAATACTTATATTATATAATAAAAAGCTGGGGAGTTCAGCTGTAAGGGTTTTGTCTCCTCTGTCCATAGGGCAAAGCTTCTGCACAGGGCCCTTCAGCACTGCTGTGTGGGCATCACTTGACAGTGGGCAGTGGACATGCACGGGGGAGTGACAGTACCCTGGCTGTTCCCTGAAGCTGGGTCACTCAAGGTGTTGCACAGCCTGACATAGTGGGGAGGAGGGTGATTGGTAGTCTTGCAGGTGTGTGGCTCACGAGACCCCTCCAGAAGTGCAGGGTGGCTGTTTTCCTCCCCTTAACAACCAGAAAGGTTGTACACCACAGGAGACTGTGCCAGGTTTGCATGGCTGTTTCCTCAAACAGCTCCTTGCTGGAGTACTTGAGCAAAGGAACTCTGTTCAGAGGAGAGGCGAATGTGGGCTCTAACCACTGTTTGCTCCTCAGGGCCATGGCCTGCAGGGAGGAGAGTCAGAGCAGCCTTGAAGCTGCTTCAGCAAACAAACTGGGATTGTAGCAGCCGTCAGCCAGCCCTGAGCCAGGAGTTACATGCAGATGTTTTGTCTGTTCTTGTTCTTAATTGAGGCTTCATCCAAAAGGGACTGTGTTGCTCTTGGTGAGCTTTGGATCAGTCCCCTGGAGCATCTGGGAAATAAAGCAGGACTGTGCTTCAGCCAGTAGCGACTGGGCAGTAGCAATTTGGTTTGGTTAGAGAAAGTGTCAGCTTTTAGCAGCTCCCTGTTAATTTTTAATTTGCTTCCTCATCTACACACTGTGTTCTATTTAGTAATGTGCATCTCTGCTGTGCTGTCCCTTCTATTTATCAAGGTTATGCAAAGAAGTTACACATAAAAACTATTTCCTTTTTCTGAACTGGCTTGGTGTTGCCGCTGTTTGTCTCCCTTTCAAGTGCTAGAAAATGCGTGTTTACAATAGGTGATTACAAGGATGTCACTTTGGTACCTGTGAGCAGTGTCTTCTGATTCACTGGAATGGTCATAGCTGAGTCACGCTGCTACACATGCTGTATGTTCCTGAGCAACACACGGTGTTATTAGCTGAGGATGTCAGTGATGTGCTACTCGACTGTCAGACTTAAAGCACTAATAAGGAGCTTTGGAATAGTCTTGTTTAAGAATGGTTGCTGTTTATAATGATAATTCTGAACACAAATTTAATTACAAATGCAAGAAAATGAAGGCAGTCTTTCTGCTTGAATGGATTAATGACTTTTGAGTATTTAAGAAAGTGGTAGTCCCCTTATGATGTGCTTTATCCACCTTACAGTATTCGCCTAGCAGGCTGTCACCTGCAAGATTAATTCCTGTAGACCTCCTGAACCTCCACTGCAGAGTTGCTGCCTGTCACTACATACCATGCATGTGAAGATGGTAAATGTCTGAGTGGGTTTTTTAATATGAACACTCAAGAAACCAGTGCCAACAGTGGAGAAGTGGGTATGATCTGCTGTTGATTCTGCTATGCTTTTTTACTGTGTTTGCTCGAGGAAAATATTTCTGAATTGGAGAGGCAGGTGCACACTCGTGTGGTGCTTTCTGTATAGGCACTAATCAGCCTTCTGCTTCCCATCCGCATGCATCCTGGTGATGCTATTCACTGCGCAATGATTAGGTCTCTAATCCTACCCATATATAAAGTGTGCGGTAGCCAAATGTAGCAACATGGGAACGAAGTATCATTATTTTGTCAAGACAAGATGCCCAGCATACGGTATCATAAATTGATCCCAGGAGGACAGACCTAGAATATAAACTGTAGTGGTTTGAATATATGCATGCTATAATTGTATTAAACGCTTTGCAGCAATTTGTATTGTGTTACAGCTGACAAAAGTATTTTACCTCCTAGTAATGAACTAATGTAAATAGCATTGCTATTTTTCTTTTCCATATTTATAATTAGATTAATTGTTTTGCGTATTATTAACAAACGGTTAAGTGTCAGAGCCCAAGCTGTAGCTGCCAGTAATCCACAAGAAATTTGTTTGCATATTCAAAGTATGAAACTGAAGAGTAATGCCCTTTTTTGCAAGCTCATGTATTCACAGCTTACATTTTACATAGAAAAGCTCATTGTGTTACCTAAATATTGTCATGTTCAATATCAAATCTTGTGCTAAAAGAACGTCTTTTGGAAATGAAGAGAAACTTTGTGCAAGGAGATCAGAAGACATCCGATGAAAAATAAATGAATAGCTCACATTAGCTAGGAGTTGTGACTTACTTCCAAATAACGCTAAGCTTTGAAAAAGATGTTTCCTGCCTTTGAAAATAGCATTTTTCAGAAGCCAAAGCTGGAAGATCCACATGCAGTACAGTTTTTTCGTTTCATAATGTGATTTAATTGGGCCAACAGAGTGTCACAAGGAAGCATTCGAGGATTGTCAAAATTTTTCAAGCAGGAGCTGTTTTTCTGGAAAGCTTCCAGAGAAATAATCTTTCTGCATTGGTGTCTTGTGGACTTGAGCATTTTTATTCTTAGGGACAAAGCAAATTGAGATTTCAGCATAAGTATGGCTAAAACTTCAGTTAAAGAAAGCCTCCTCTTCAGCTTTTTTGTTTGTTTTTTTTTTCTTTCAATTTTTGTTTTCTGTGTCATTCTGATGCTTTATTTGTGTGAAACTCCTTGCTGGAGGCCAGCATTTAATCCATCTGATGCTTTTGAAAGTTTGTAAACTGCTGGTATTTGTGAGGGCTGCAGAGTGGAGAATCAGTTCCAACTTAATATTGCAGATGTACGCTGAACTATCCGGGGAAGAGCAAAGGTTGATTAAATTCACAGAATAAGGTGATTCGGAGTTTTCTAAATATGTCACTCAACCTAAAATTAACTCAATTATTTACCAGTCACACACATGCTAATGAATCCTGACAATCTCAATCGACCTGCTGTGATGAACATCACTGTCACCTAATATTATTTCTTCTGTATTTTCCCCAAAAAAGAATAGTGATTGTAGCATTTATCACATGCAAAGCAAAAGAGTTTGGAGATTTTATTTTTTGTATAATACCTGCAATTCCAGGTCGCTAATAAATTAATTACATTTAATTAGCAAGGCTATAAAAGAGGCACTTGTTTTTTGTGATAGTCTCCTGAAGTTTAATCCCCCAGAAATTTCACATGTGATAGTGATGAAAGTGGCTGCATCTAAGTCAGCGTCTATGATACTATTTAAGAAATAAAATTGAGGTTATCTTTTAAAGCAAAATGTGACAAAATTATAAAGCTTTAGGACATTAAGATAATAAAGGGAATATGATTTGTTATTATTTCTAAAGTTAGAATCTCCTTGGAATGCTATTTTTAGCTGTGTTTTACAAGTAGGTATAAGATATATGTAAGAAATTTGTAAGTTAGCAAAAATCCTAAGTGGGTTTGTCTACTTTCCTGCTAAATACAGAAATATATTATTCAAATGAAAGTGTGGTTATCCTGCATTTGTACTTGAGTTACGGGTAAATCTTCAAAAGGCTGCCCTGGATTATGAAATGGTATCGCTCTTTCCATTTCCAAGGTTTTTCCCCCAAAGCTTTATAGAATCCTGGATGAAAATCAGCATTTATCCATAAAATAGACACCACTGTAGCATTGATATGGGTAGGGCAGAACAGCTGAAAAGATTTCTGGCCCAGAGTTATTTTCTGTCCAGAAAATTGAGGTAGATGTTATATATATATATATAACACATAATTGAAGCTGCTGGGCAATGGCAGGCTGTTTGTGGACAGCTGTGTGTCCAGCCTTTTTGGCTGGAATGGTTAAGTGGCTAATTAAATGGACAAATCAGATCTCAGCATGCCCTTAGGGAGAAGACAGCCATGCCTCAGCTTCTCATGAAAGTTTTGGCAGAGATGGGTTGAAGCTGCAGCAATCTCATTGTGAGGTGTGGCGCTGGGTACCGGATGGGCTTGCTAGAACCCATTTTACTGGATTTTACTCAGTGTCTCCCACCCCCAGAGTAACATAAAAAGTTTAAAAACCTCTGCAATTTTGAAAACTGGAATGAAGTCATCACATTCAATTGAATTTCTTCCCAGGTTGTTCAGAATTGTTACTAAATTTGTTTAGAAGGTTGGCTGGTTGATTTTAATTTCCATGATTTTCTTACGTGATTCATTCAGTGACATCAGTTACGGTGATCGAGCAGTTGTTTCTGTAGTGATAAATTGCATTGGTACAAGCATGCTTGTATGAATCAGATAAGGGAATAAAAAAGTTTGCTTGCAGAAGTAAATCAGAAATATTTGGTAAAGTTTTTCAGCAGAATGGCTTGTAAATATAAAAAAAATATTTTAATATAGCTGAGTCTTCAGTATATCCAAAGATGGCAGCATGGCTAGTCTCACAGTGAAGCAGAAAGGGATCTGTCCACACCTTGTAACAGCAACCACCAGGAGAACATTTAAAATAGAGAAGTAACTCCATAGTAAGAGTGAATGAATTAAACTGCAGTTAGAAAAATAAAGCTTCTTGCTCATCTTCTAAACTATGGCAATCAGCATCACAGATCACTGTGATTAATGTCTATCTCCTTAATAAGTTTCACCTTAAAAGGATCTTGAATACTTCCGTTATGTGACAGATCCAGTTCTGATTGCATAATGGTACAAGTCATTATCTCAACCACTGAAGATGGTAGAGCTGCATCAGGCTTATGTAAATGCAGGTGAAATCTGACCTGCATTCAGTATATGCAGCAAGGAACATACATCCAAACTGAGGAGGCCCCAAATGATATTGTTGTACAGTATACTGTATCATCATGGATTTAAATACTATTTGGGGTACATGCTAATAATGCCAAAAAGACCCTCAGTGTGTACAGTGACAGTAAGAATTAATTCCACTCCCGTCATGACAACTCTCAGTGGGAATATTGTGCCTTGCCTGGGCTCAGACGTTATTTCCAATAAGTATGGAAATAATGGCTCACAGTGTTGCAAAGTGTTAGGAGATCTCAAGGGAAATCTCATCAGATTATGTGATAGGTTTGAAATTAATCCATGTCCCCACTGTATTTACACAATATACAGTTGTCTCTCTGATGGCTTATAAGGAAAGGTAAATGCTGCCATCCTAAATCAGCAAGGGGACTTGCTGCAGTATGTTCTCTTGGTGGAGACTAGATTTCTTTCTGAATTGATACAGGCAACTCAGAAAATGGTTATATAACTTTCTTACACTACAGACTTATTGTTGTCTGGTTTGTAATCTCATTATGCCACATCATCATCTTTCTTGCAGTTCTCCTGGCCTCTAGTCCAGCAGACATTAATTTTGCATTATCTGTTTGAAAAATCTGAAAGAGAAAAAATTGTTGAGAACTTCTTGCTTCTAGTGTGGATATGACCCAGCTATAGATCCATCCATCCGTCATTCCTCTTTGGTGAAGGTTTATTTACAGCACTGTTCCCACCTCTTTGCAGGCTGGTTTGGGATTGTGCCCGGCTTTGTCTGGTGAGGTGTGCAGAGCTGGTTGTGTTAGGCCGAAATCTGTCTTCTCACCGTCTTTCCCCGAGAAGCAAAGGATTATCATCCATGGAAGAATGTGCACTTCAGCAGACGTGTAAAGCAGTGAATATCTCAAGAAGCATATGACAGACTTGCCAGCCCATGGGTTTGGTTTCTCGAATCCTGCGTGTTCTGGAGGGCATAAGCTAAAAGCTCAATTATGAATCCTGTAAGATTTTAAGCATGCAGGAAAGATGTTCTCTGGTCAAGAAGTCTTAAAAGGACTGGAAAAGGAATGATCTTCTTCAGTGATCTGCTTCTAGCCTGAAGTTTGAATACCAGCGCCAAGTAGTTTTAGAGGCCCAGGGCAAAAGGGAAGTTAGCACCATCTGAGATGTGCAAGGGCTGCTAGCCTGGTCTAGACCTTTACTTGTTTAAAGCAGAGTGTCTTTCTACTTTGCTTTCATGGACATGGAAATAAAACAGAGGTGACACCATGCATTTCTGCAGCTTCTCCTCTCACTGATTTAGCTTCATTTGTATCTGGCTTCCACATTTAGCTCCTAGTCTTCCCTGGGGCTTCCTTCCCATTGTTAAGGCTATTCTTTCTCCAGAAGGCATTGTCTTTAGAATCATAGAATCATAGAATAGTTAGGGCTGGAAAGGACCAACCTGAACATCATCTAGTTCTATCCCCCCTGACATGGACAGGGACAAATTGTCTTTGTTCTTTTGTGAGTTCTTTCTCTTCCTTGAAGATTCAGCAATGCAGTGAAGAACCTCTAGGATCCTTTCCATTGACTTTTCTTCTTCCCTGGTAGGTTGCCTAAAGAGAATCTTCCATTTTTTTTTTCCTTATTGTCTGTGCTTGATTTTACACTTAAGAGAACCTGTCTTTCCTTTTCCTTCTAGTAGCCACTAGCTGTGGCAGGCAACAGGTTAATCATTCAAACTCCTTTCTATCTTTCTGCAGATTTGTTTGCGTCAGGGAAACCTTTGGTACAGTGGTTTTGATTTGCTATAAGCTCTAGTTCTACTTAGACCTTCTTGTTTTCCCCTCCATTTTGATAGACTGTTGAGTAAGCGTATCAGCAGTCACATCTGACACAAGTGTCAAAACACATTAGATTCTTGGCTCCCTTTAATTAATCATACAGAAGAGAAAACAAGAGAAAACCCACATACTAATTTATTTGCTCTAATACTAATGCTTCCAGATTCCAATTGTCTTTATCAGCTTTTAAAAATCATTTGACCATGTATTAGAATCTTGTACATTTTATCTGATGGGTATAAATACAACCGGCTTTTTTTTCTGCATCTTGTTATTCATGGTAGCTGGATTTTATATCTCATTTGTAATTGCATTTTTCCCTTGTATGCATTAAGGAAGGAGAAAGGACTATATAGCTTTTTATTCTTCTTTACCTTGCTGAGCCAAAGCAGTTTAGAATGGGGCATGCACCATCCAAAGAGCCATGTGCTAAATTCTGATCGATCAGTCACCGAGATGACCAAAAAGAAAGCATAGATTGGTGATATGGCTGCTGCTGACAGCACAAATACAAGACAGTGAGGTTGCAGCAGGAGTATCTGAGGAATCATTATAACTAGTAATGATGTATGAGATGGAAAGAAAACAGATTGTTTCAGAAGCAACATTGGCTTTGTACGTGGCAGTCTAGGGAAAACCAGTTATTTATCAACTGAACTGTTTTTCAGTAGAATTGTTTGGGCTTTTTTAACTTTATACACTGACAAATTAATAATTTAAGTACATCTCTTCATGCTTTCTGAAGCATTGAAAAGTATGAAGCTGAGTAGTGTATGGTACTTGAAATTGCATTTAGCATAAAGGTATTTATCTATTTGTCATATGGAAGGAAAATTAATAATCTTCTTTGCGCACCAAAACTTTTATACAGAATGTTTTCTGAAATTTCATTATGTAGAAGCCCTATGGAAGCTATGCTGTTCAGAACATTTTTGTTTTCAGGTACTGTAATGTGTATTTGTTCAAAGAAAGAAATGCTTATCTGTTGAAAAGATAGCAGTGATAAATTACTCCAGCTTTCATGCTTACCTACTGTTTTCCGTTTGGTATTAAATTCCTGGTTGAATCCCAGAGGTAGATAGATTGGAATTCAAAAAGTTACTTTGATGCCTTTTTTAGCCAAGCCCCATGACCTGACGATAAAAAGGAAATTTAGTCGTCTAAAGCACCATCCTTCTTGTATAGTTTAAATCCCACTAGATACTGAAAGGGTTGCAATTTTTACCATTTTCTGTGAACTGTATTAATTTTCAGAGGATGTACAAGACCTCTACCTTTACTGTCAAAACAACTGCACTTTAGATATCAACAGTTTAACTATCTGTTGAATCTAAATAGCATGCAAATTGAGCTTCCCATACTCATCCTGCCTCATTATGGGTAATGCTGCATATGCTCTGTTAATCCTTTTGAAAAATTATTGACTCCTGAATAACTTTCTTTTTAGAACTATGAATCATATCTTTATGGTTTGATGTTTGGTTTTTGTTTTGTTTTTTTTGTGTCATTGACTTTTGAGTTCAAAGGTCTGGTTTATTTCTTATCAGAAAACAAATTTCTCTCTATGCTTAACATGAAGTATTCTGGGCTCATATGTTCCATTTTAATGGTGATTTATCACTCTCCACCTCACTGAATAAGTGATTCTTATGCAATGTACAATGGGAGCATACAAAAAACAGAAGAGAAACAAAACAGTTCAAACAGCTAAAAGGCAACATGCTGTAAATTAGCTGTATTAGCATATTTGAATGTGTAAGAAAAAGTAATTGGGAACTCTTCCCTCATTTACCAATCTTTACCCTGCATCAGTTGACAGAATAATTGTTATTTACAAAATAGCAGCATCGGTCTTCAAATAGGAGATGCTGTATATCCCAGCTGACTCTTGAGGTCTTCGTGTACTTTTAGCTGGTCTGTGTTGGCTGTCTGCTGAAGGACTGTAGATGTCTGCTTGTGGGGAGGTGTAGTTTCACAAACTGCTTTAAGAGGAGAATTCCTGCCTTGGGATAAAAGAACATGTGCACTTGACCAAGCACTCAACATCAACATGTGCCAGTTTCTGTCTAATTATTATGAAAGGAGCCTGAGCAGACTGGGTTTGGTCTGGGCAGTGATACTTTATCTGATAAGGCCAACCCAGTGTGTCCAGAGATTTCTGCCTGCTAATTATCCTTTTGATAGGCCAAGATTTCTCCAGAGCACTTTTGCACCATTAGTTCTGTTGCTGCTCTTCCTTTTGTACTGCCTTCTCATACAACTGAGGCCCTCTTTCCTCACTGCTGCTCAAAACATTTGGAGTCTTGTAGTTTGGTATGGAAGCACACTGGTCTGCTAACTAAAACCCAGAGTTCAAGTGTTTGGACATTTGTTCTTCACTCTACCACCAACTCATCCTCTGACTTTGCACTGGGTGATGATGATACTGGCCTGCATTCTGGTTTCCTTGTTTTCTTAAATAGGAGCACTGATGACGATTGCTCATGTACTAGAATAGAATAGTTCAGTTGGAAGGCACCTACAGTGGTCTTCTGCTCGACCACTTCAGGGCTGAAGTGTAGTTGCTGTGCTATGTAAGCTGAGATACAAGACATCTTTTGTAAGGTAGAATTCTGTAAAGCTTAATAAACTACTCATTATTAAAATTATTTTTAACATCATTACTATTATGATGTCTGGATTCCAACTTGGTCCTCTGCATTCCTAAAGGGATTGGTTTTAGTGTAAAATCCTACCAGGAAAGGTACACTTTTAAATAATGAAAGTCAAGGACATTTAATATCTTGCAGAGCTGGCTCTACAGGAAAGGGAATACTACTGTTACTTCAGGGCCATCAGAATTCAAGTCCTTCCTGCATGGAAGAGCTGCCTGACAAAATGATATTGAAAATGCTACTTCACATTAGAAGTAGCAGGAAAAAAATCAATCCCAGGACGGTATTATCTGTGTGTAGCCAGTAGTTTAACAAGGAGCTCTTCCAGATATAGTCCTACTCTTTCGGATAAAAAAATCCATTTTCTGGAGTACATTAGCCTGCAAAGGGAGAGAAACAGGGAAGCTATTAATATGATTTCCCATTTAAACTCAAATGCTTTCTCCTAACACTAACAAAGAATAGAAGTAGTTCTTTGGCAAACAAATGCCTGTTAAGGGCGCTTTGCTGGATGCATTTGTGCTGTTCTATAATCTTGGTGGTCTGCACAAATGGGCACAATCACCAGAAAAATGACAGCAGGCATAAGTTAATTAAACAAAGGAACCGCACTGGCGTGTTGGTGGGAGAGCACGCAGCTCACCTCCTACCGATTGTGTGCTTGACTTTGTGAATTATTTCACAATCCTGCAGTCCTTCCCTTTGGTAAAGGCAGGGTTTTGGTGGTGGGAGTTAGAATTAGTGGGGTTTTGCCAGGAAATACCCTCTTAGTTAGCAGAGCCAGGCTACTGCAATTCTTTCTTCCCAAAGGAAATATGTATTTGTGTATATATATTTGATTTTATTGATAATGTTCAGACTGGGTAATCTGAAATGTGAGCAGAGCGGACAATCTGTATTTTGTGGAATCTGAGGGCATCGTTTTTCTGGAAAATACTTTTGAAATTATCTCTTGTAGAATTTGAGTAGAATTTGATTCATTCTATAGATAAAAGAGGCTGCTGTTTACAAATATTTTGATGAAATGTGGATGCTGTCATGTCTAGGTAGTATGATAGATTTCTTTATAATCAAATCCTGTTAGATAAAAGTAAATAACCTCAAATCTTTTCCTTCCTTGCTTCTCCCTTCTTTTCTCTCTCCCTCCCTCTATCTCTCCCTTTCTTTCTCCCTCCCTCCTTCCTTTTCTCTCCCCCTCCCTCTCCTTTTCTTTCCTCTGTAGTGCCTCAATTTTAACAATGAGTTCTTGCAGAAATCTTTGGTGACCCTTCACACATAGCACTGCTCAGTGTGAAATTTTATTACAATAAAATCATCAGTGGAAAACAAGAAATCAATCTGGCTAGATAGTTATTACCATGTTTCAAAAAGGTAAAAACCAATGGAGACTAGAGTTTCAGTGGACTGATAATGTGTCACAGCAGAGCACTCTCTCCCCCCTCAAGTTCTTGTCTGAGGTGGTCACAAGGAAACAAAATACTCTGCCATCAGGCTCTTGCCCTCCTCCTACCCCACCCCTAACAGCAGCATGGTGTTTACTGTTAGTAGCCACCTGCTTCCCTTCAAATCCTTTTCATGCAAAACACGGTTGTTTCAGACTAGTCATTATACGTTTGGAAATGGCAAAGCAATTCTCCAAGTCCCACTGATTATATTGTAAAGCAACCCTACTCTATGCCATTTCTGCTGCTTGGAAGGCTGGTGGCTGCTTGGCAAGCTAAAGAAGAAGCTTCTTTCCAATAACAGTGTTTTTCTTTTTCCTGGAGTGTAGCATTATTTTTCTAGTAGTATGATTAGAAAAGAAAATATATACAAAGCTAAAGAAATATTCCACTATATTTATAATATAATATTATGATGGGCATTAAATAAAGTCATTGAAGTGCTTGAGTTAGTTCAAGTATTTTGGGGGCTTTTTGAAAGAAATAATTATTGCACAGAAAGTCTCGTCTGAATAGCAATTATTTGATTAAAAGAATACTGGCCCAGGTCTTGTGCTTGGCTTTCTAAAAGCTTAACCATGCAATCATTTTTTTATTGCCATTGTTGAACATGGATGGATTTAAATAGGGCTTCTCCCACGTAGGTTCTTTAGTGATACATTCAAGGAAGGGAGCACAAGCGAATTGGAATGAAATCCTGAACCCACAGCTCAGGAAGAGGGTGGGACAGGGTGTGAAAGGAACCATGGAGCTGTCAGAAATGGCAGGAGTAACATTACACAGCAAGGAGACCAGAGAGCTGGAGTCTTTCTGAGGATGGAAAAATAACATTCTTTCTCTCAAGAGCCCTTTGCTTTGACTGGATGTGGGCCCCATTCTCTTTGAATCTATTGCTGCCTATAACAATACCTCCAAATGCAATTGCCACCCATTCTATCTGCCCACAGGCAGTTATAGAAAGCAGGCTGGGTATCTAGGGTTTCTTAGACCCACCCTATCTAAAAAACACAATTTCTCAAATGTGCGTAAGGAGAACAAAAAAATCAAATGGGAAAATCATGCAAAAATCTATGTAAAATTTGAAACAACTTGTATTCTGTCCATTGTGATCTGAAGTAATGAGCTGGAAAGACATATTGCATTGCTGCAGATCTCGACAAGGACTAGATAAGTGCCAGAGGTTGACTCTGTAAGACTCTGGGCAAAGTTTCATGCTGCTGGAAGCATTCTGGTTTGCAAAGTGAATAGTATCTGATTGTTAAAAACATGGTCCCTGCTGATGGCAGGAGGTTAGAAAATGGCTAAAACTCTCTAATGAAATATAGCTGAAAGTAAGTTTTAAATAAGAAGAATCCTGTCTGCAAAAGCCTGTGTGCTGTACAACTCCATCTGCCAAGAATGGAGCAAGCAGGAACTCAACAGATGAAGAAATAGCAGCAAACTCAGCTTTTCCGGAGGTGATGGAAATGTGCTCAGAGCCCTTCCTGATTTTGGGTGTGTTAGCCACATCTTTCCCTTCCAAAGAGGTCCAGAAATACTTGATGTGTCCTTAATAGTCTGGAGTGACTTGGCAAGAGCTGTCACTGAGTATTTATCTGAAACGTAGTTCCAGGGAAGTATGAAGCAGATGGTCATATAATCTCAAGACTACAGAAAGATTAAAAAAATAATAAATAATAAAAAGCAAACAGAGGTGCAATTATTTACCTCAAGGCGTCTGTTTTTAACAGGTTCAAAGAAAACAGATGTGTTTCTTGTCTAGTGCTGTTGGAAACTGCAGGGTTTATATAGGAATTATTCTATTTGTCAACAAATAAATATCTTTAAATGGTTCTAAATGCCAGTGGGCTTTATAACAGAATTCTGGAGAAACACCACAATGGTCTATTCCTGTTAACATAACTGATACTGTCTGACAAGCTGCCACTGTAACTCTCTGTTATTAGTGGTTTGGCATATATTTGTATCCATTCACTTCTGTATTTTGCATGTCCTAAAAGGATGTTGCAAGGTTTTTGGTCTGGAACAGAAAAATGTGAAATTACTGTTTTGGTTTTAAGTTTTTTGGTTTTTGTTTTTTCTTTTTTTTCAGTAGCAATGTAGAAATGAAGCAGGTTGTGTGGATGGGAGGAAGAAATTGTTGATTTGAGTTTCTTTCTGGTGGTCAGAATGGAGATGGTTTGAATAGACATGAGAAAACTCAGTTCTATAAGAGCATGCCTGAATACATCAGGGAAAGGCATGTTATACTTTTAGTTCCACATCTACCCTCCAAAACAGCGAAATAAAATTAGAGTTACATTTGTTTGGGTTTTGTTGGTTTTTCAGGTGTTTGGTTTTTTTTTTTTTGGTTGGTTGGTTGGTTTTTGTTGGTGGTGGTTGTGGGTTTTTTTTTGGTTTTGGGTTTTTTTTTTAATAATAAACATATATTTCAGCAAAAAAAGTAAAGTAAAAATTTAAAGGACTGTGCCTGCCCATTGTCGATGGATAGCTCCATAAACAGGAGAAGATACAAAAGCAAAAATAGCACTGAGTACTGTAACTTCTATAGGAATTTCACCACCACATAAAAAAAAGGTCTGCATAAAATCAATACACTTAAGCAATTTAGCTTCAGCTGTTAGGGATTTTACTAAGTGAGTGCATTCACTTTGTAGATCTTATAGGTTAGTATAAACTATTTCTGTTACGCACTTTGCACGAGGCCAGGAGCTTTGACATCACTTGAGATGATGTCTAACAAAGACAGGGTTTCCAGCAGAGAACCCCCATTGCTCAGTTGCTTTGGACATGAGGCAGAAAGGTCTTGCTGGTTGTTATTAGATTACCCCTACTTACCCCTGAGTTATTTTTCATCTAGAAACTGACTAGGTGGGAAATAGGTATGCCTATTTGAGGATAAGATTTCACCTAAGTTTGCTTCTTGGTCAGATTTGCATACTGACATCTTTTTTGGGAACTCTGAACTATCTCTGTCTGAAAAAAATTGCTGAGCAATCAGTGTTAGTATTTTCTGTTTCAAACCCCCACATTTCTTTGCTGATCTGTTCTGTTTGTGTACGGGCTCCCTAGTCAACTCCAGTGTCTCAGGAGAAGAAAAAGAAGTTGGTGTGTCAGGGAGGGGATGGGACTGGGCTTTAGCCTTTTCAGTAGTGTGAAGGAGGGAATGAGTTAGTAAATGATGTTCAGATGCAGCAGTTGTTTCCTGTTCATCACCATTATGCTGTGAATGAAGAGTGGCAAGAAAGAGAGAGAGAAAGGTCACTCAGGGAAAAAGAAACCAAAGAGATAAGTAGAAAAGCATAGTGTGGAGCAAAGCAGGGAAAGCAGGTGGAACAGTTTGTCAAGAGCTGGAGAAAAAGACCAGAGGAAATGTGGTAAAGCCCCTTGCCAGACACTGTGTGTAAACATGCTTTGCACTTAAAGGTAGCTTTCTCCAGGCTAGAAACCACATCTACCTGGTCTGGGGAGCTCCAGGTAGCAGCAAAGATGCGAGGCAAAGACTTCAGCCTGGCTGTTGAGGGATCCTAGGAATGTATTTTGAATACTGTCATGCTGATATTTGTTTACTTTAACAACCGTGACAAGCCAGGAAAGACAGATTAAGGTAGCACAGTAATGTCTCTGTGCTGCAGATGCACCTTTGTTCACTCCTTTTTTCCTCCCCATTGCCCAAAGGCTTTTCTCCTCCACTTCTCCTATCAGACAAGGGTCTCTGACTAAATGTGTAGCAAGCAAGGCTCGTTGGAGCAGATTCTTGACCAGACTTCAATCCAGCTTCAAATTTGTGTATGAAAATGTAATAGAGCAATTTGTCACCTTTATTCAGCTAAACAGATAAAATTGCGGACAGCTAACAGCCTTCATTTGTATGCTGAAAGTTAGAGGGAAGTTAGGCAGTTAAGTAACTGCACATTTCCTTGTCTGACATGGATTACTTAGAAGGAAATAATCATCATCCATAGTTTTCCACCGGCAACTTTACCTGATACTGGCAGGTAAATCATGGAGCGGGGCATGGTGCTGTCCTCCAGCTTTGGTACTTGTAACTGTAGCACTTCTTCAGCAAACACCCAGTCTAACCCATGCAGGACTTTCAGTATAGCTTTTAAAAATAACTAAGGAGTTTGAAATAACTGTGGTGTATATAAGAGCAAACAATAAAGCGCATGTGGAGGAGGCTTCATTAAGATTGCTTGACCTATGAGCAAAATAAAAAGGAGGACAGGACAGGCTTTCCTAGTGATTTATTTTCTATGCCCATGAATCATGGTTTTTTCCTCTGTTATTGTGATTACATTTTTTTCCTCAGCACTGCTCACCCTACCATTATGGCTAGAAAATGTAAAGGGATTGTGATATTTTCTCAGCAGTGATGAAAGGAACAGGACACTTCAAGGACATGCTATAAAAGTTGTTAGGACTGCAAGATGCTGTAACTTCTTCAGGATGAAAGTACTGTGTATGGTCTGTGTTGGCTTAATGTGAGTCACGCTAAAGGATGCCAGCTATACCATAAGCGATATTGATCTTGCATGTTTACCTTTTAACTTATCAATTATATTAACTTCCTTTTTTCCCCAGCATTTGTGGTTGAGTACACTTTTGGGGCTGTAAACCCCATGGGAAATGGCCAGGCAGTTCACGTTGGCAGAGAATCTGGCAAAAGACATTGTTTAAATATTTGCCACCAACAACAGAGGATTGCTTAAAAAATAACTGTACGTTTCAGTGTATTGTGTCCAAGGGGCTAATTGGAAAACAAAAAAATCAAGGCACAAAATTTTGCAATTTTTAAAGTGCTTTCAAAATGTTAAGGAGCATTTGCAAAGTAGTTAAATATAAGTTAAATATGGTTTAATGCAGATTGATGTGGGTTGGCTTTTTCCCTATTTTTGGTAGGAAGGGAAGGGAAAGCAGGAGGCATTGAGTGCTCCGCAGTCAGCAAGAAGCCCTAGGATTGGAAACCACAAAATGAAAAACAGCAGATGTAAAACAGTGGCTTCTGACGTCCTTTGTATAAGCACAAATGTAAAACTTAATAACATCATTTAAAACTCCTCTTTTGGGGCCATGGAAGAAAAGAACATGGAAGGAATTAGTACTAGTCTAAAAAACCCCACAAGAACACATTTGTCTTTGGTATGATGTTTCTCCATATTGCTTTATGGATTCTATTTATTCAGACAAATTATTCCCCAGACCTAAAGCAGCACTTCTGACTTCATACAAGGTTACTATTACTATGCAAGATTATAATGTGGACATGACTTTGTCACAAAAGACAAGTGTTCCTCGGGCAGTAGAGCTATCTGGTGAGTGAAGGGAAGCGTGGAAACCCACACAATACACCAAACTTCAAGTTGCAGTTCCCTTCAGAAATAATAATTTTAATCCAATTATACTAGCAGGTCAGAGAATCAGTGGGCTTTCCTCCTGATGGTATTGTGTGAAATATTAGTTGAGCTATGCAGCTGAATAACTAGAGAGGATTTAATTATGATAGTTACTGGTGTTTTTCAGAACATCAAAGACCTAACCAGCAGATTATGCAGCAGATGCATTACATGAAGTAGAAGTTGATCACAATTTTCTGGGTATTTGGGGGTTTTGTGCCAAATGACAGTGTAATCATTGAATAACTTCTACAGGTGTAGAAGTGTGTTACAGGTCTTGTTTTGTTTTGTTCCCCTCTCCCCCCTGTAATTACCTTTATCTGGTAGAATATGAATTTTCCCTTAATAGAAGTTGTGGAGAAGGACCATGAACTTCTAATAGCTCAGTTCACTGAACATCATACTGCCAAGCATGCGGTTTGGCACACAGAGTGGCTAAAGGTAGATTGGTTTGTCTTAAAGTTGATGTTCTTTAACTCATGTAACATGAGAAGTATTTTTCTTCAAAAGGAGTTTAGGCAGTAAGAGTGGCACAAATCTTCTCAAGCTGTGGAAGAATGGCAGAAAACATAGGCTATCAACAGAGGTTATCGACAGAGCGAACGCTTGTAGTTCACAGGTGGGCTGAAGGATATTCTTTTCCATTTTGTTAAATTATCCTAATTTTTGTAGTGGTGTTTTATTAATTGTAAAAACCTCATGAAATTTTTACATACGAGTTGCATTGTGAGGTCTCAGCTCTTCCGAAGACAGCAGCTACAGTGGATCTAGTTTGTGAGAGGTCAATGTAGACAGTATAGAACACTTACCACATGTACCAGTGTTCTGCTTTTCCATGGTATAATAAGTTAATACTATAAACACCAACCACCTCCAAAACTGATCAAATTCCTGTGCTAAAGCTGGAGGATTGGCATAACAGACCAAGGAAATTATGGCAGTGGAGTTGTTTGGTGCCTCTACTGCACAGCAGCTTTTCAGCTGTGAAGGGATGAAACATCATTGATATCAATGGAATTGCTCCCCTTTATACCAGCAGCAGTGTTAGTTCTGTGGCATGAATGTACCACAGGACTTGAGACTTGTGGCAGATTTCTGAGAGAGTGTCTAACCAAGAGTGGTTTTGTTTAGGTTTCCCATGAAAAAAAACACAAAACCAAAAGGCACCACTGGGAAGAACAAGCTTGCGATGTTTACAGCAGTGTATTTCCTAATAATAGTGCTGACTATGGCAATAGATATTCCTCTGTTATCTGCCACATGTAGTTCAGATTGAAAGCAATACACAAGTGTGAAAGCATCCCTTTTTACAGTAGCAGTGTTTGAAGAATTTCTTCTGTAAAGAGCGCTGAGCTGGTAGATAACTGCTGAGGTCCTTTTGACCCAACAGTCTTTTCCAGTTCCATAAAGCTGACATCAGTTAAGGGGCCTTTGCTGAGACGCTGCATCAGTTGTATGAGAACAGGAAGTGGGTCATTCCAGACATGAAATTTCATGGAAACATGTTTTGTCAGCATTAAGACATTTGAAGACCCATCTGTTGAGGGTGTGTCTGCTTCTTCTGCCATGACATCTGTTTGGAGGGAGGTGTAAAATTCCCCTTGTGATTCATGTCAGTGCTACAGAGCTGGGAAACTCCTGCTCCTTCTCTTCTCTTATGTTTGGTGTCTCACCCTTAAGTGTAAGAACTGTGGTTTGCTAAGGCTTCTAGTAGAAAAGAGATTAAAAAAAAAATGAGGGGAATCAAATGAGAATTTATCATATTGTAGATGGTGTGAAATTTGGCTCTTAATTATGACACTATTAAAATGTCTAAAAATGGGTTATTTCTTACGACACTATAGAAAAGATTGTTCTGATGCATGTTTTCCAAAATGGTATAATGATAAAGAAAGTGAAAGGCAAAATGAAGGAGTTTGTTTCACAATCATGGATACTGTGCATAGATATTATAGATTAGAATTCAAAGCCTGTTATTTAAAACTGATACTCAAAATTTCTTGGTTTGGACTAGTTCATTTTCTCTTCCACTTGGGTTTCAACATTTCATGTCCCTTGGAAATTAGATGTTGAAACTAGTGTTCCCAGTAATAATGCATTAAGCTGGAAAGTGCTGGATCTCTAGCATATTAAGCAGTAAATACTCTGAATTTTTATTGTTGCCACATACTTTTTGATAATCAGTCCCATAATAATATAATATGATGCCTCAAACTGATCTGTTTGTTGTTCTAAAAAGATGACTAGGCAGATGTTGACATGGCTGCCAGATAGAAAGGAAGATTTTCAAACATTAAATGTAATATTGAACTTTCTGCATTAAATGGTTTATATTTTGGCTAAGTAATTTATCTGTTAATTGTGATCTGTAAGTTTAGTCACAATTTTTTTTTTTAAATACTCTAAGAAAATCAAACCGTGCATTTGTAATCCTAGTGGGCAGAGGAGCAGCTCAGTCTCTTATGGTGGTATCCTGAACACTTCAAAATGCTTCCACATCTATGCAGTTTGAGGTGAATGCTGCTGTAAAATTCAGGTCACTTTAGTTGCACTGAAGCTGAAACACAGTCTCAGAGGTTTTTTTGTAATACTGAGTAATGTGTTTGGCTCTGGGGCCCCCAGCATAAGAGGGATGTGGACCTGTTTGAGCAAGTCCAGAGGAGGCCACAAAGATGATCAGAGGGCTGAAGCACCTCTCCTGTGAAGACAGGCTGAGATTGCTGGGCCTTGAGAAGAGAAGGCTCCAGGGACAGCTTATAGCAGTCTTCCATTACCTAAAGGGGGCCTACAAGAAATCTGGAGAGGGACTTTTTATAAGGAAAAGTAGTCATATAACAAGGGGGAATGGCCTTAAACTGAAAGAAGTACTTTTAGATTAGACATTAGGAAGAAGTTTATTACTGTGAGAGTGGTGGGACACTGTCACATGCTGCTTAGAGAAGCTGTGATTTGTGGCTGTCCCATCCCTGACAGCGTTCAAGGCCAGGTTGGATGGGGCTTGGAGCAACCTGGTGTAGTGGAAGGTTTCCCTGCCATGGCAGAGGGTTTGAAACTGGATGATCTTTAAGGTACCTTCCAGTCCAAACCATTCTATCATACTGTGATGAATCTATGATCTATGCCCACTAAGTTACAAAAATTGTTTTCCTCAAGGCAGGCTTGTTTAGCATTGATGCAGTCTTACAGTAAAATGTCAAACTGGTGTTTTTTGTAGTGTGGATCTGCCTCTTTCTCAAATTTTGCAGGTTAAATAATGGGCAGATGAGGCTCAGGACAACCACTGAGCAGATAAACGTATCCTTAAAGTGATCTATTTTGTGCAATTAGAGAAAATAGAGTCTGCTTGGAATAATCTAACTAAACTACCAAATATTCAACTTCCATTTATTTTCAGTTGTCTGTGAAGGTAAGGAGATTAGTGTTTCCTACAGAGGAATCACAATGTTATCTGCCTTTTAAATTGTTACAGGATATACAGTTGGGTAGGCACATCTGTAGGGCTGAAATGAGGGAACTGTCTCTCATTTGTTTTCTCCAGTCAAGCATAAGTCTCTAATTTTAAGGACATTCTACCCTTGCCTTAGATTTGTTTATTTTGGGTTTATAGGCCCAATTTTATATCCATTTTAATGAGCTATTTATACAATTGCAGTGTTTTTAATATATGTTTAGGTTCTATGCAACTCTAAGGCAATGATGCATGAAAGGTGCATGAATTAATTATAGAATCACAGAATGGTTTGGGTTGGAAGGGACCTTAAAGACCATCTAGTTCCAAACCCGCTGCTATGGGAGAGGACATCTTCCACTAGACCAGGTTGCTCCAAGCCCCGTCTAACCTGGCCTCAAACACTGGCAGGGATGGGGCAGCCACAGCTTCTCTGGGCAACCTTTCCAGTGCCTCACCACCCTCACAGTAACAAATTTCTTCCTAAAACCTACCTCTTTCAGTTTAAAGCCATTCCCCCTATCGTATGACTACTTTCCCTTGTAAAAAGTCCCTCTTCAGATTTCTTGCAGGCCCCTTTAGGTACTGGAAAGCTACTAAAGGGTCTCCCCTTTACCAGCAGTTCAAGCTGCAGTTTCTTTCTTCAGAGCTGACTGATTTTACTGGCCCTGATGCATCCAGCACCAGCCTGGTGCATGGATGATCTTAATGATGTTGTTGTGAGCGTGGGATGAAGTTAAGGGATGGAGGAATGGCAGGAACCAGCATTTCACCCTGTATGCCATCTGCAGGATAATTGTTCTGTACTTAGCTCACTCCATATGGGTAAAGTGAAGTAGAAGGGTACTAAGACTCAAGCCAGCATCTCTAATCAGCTCAATAGTGAGACTCTTCCATGGCCATAACTGGCCAGCTTGAGAACCTTTGCAAGTATTTGAAAAGTGTTGCAAGCAAACACAGATCCCAGAAACCCAGAAGCATCTCTTGTAGGGAGCATGATGCGTGGATGTTTGCTGGGCAGAAGACTTTTCAGATGCTTTTTTTTTCCTGCAGCTTTTCTAATCCTGTCATGGAGTAGAAAAGATCTGCATGGGACAGTTTGGTGACCTGAGCCTTGCCACAAGGCAAGGTATGACAAGGCCTTTTGATGTTCTTTATGTGTGCTTATGTCCTGGACACTCATAAGGAGCTTCGTAATTCATCTCCAGACATATCTTGACTATAATAAGAGGAATAATTAAAATTCAAATAGCAATTTGATTTTCTGACCATCTGGGATCCAGGCTGAGAGATGAGATACAGTACAGACCCTAAAGCTCTTAGGGAGGTAAGCTTTCTTACTCCTTTTTTGTAATTAATTTATATGGTTCTTAAATGATTTTTAAATGAGTTCATGTTCAAAACAGCTTTGAAAATCTCTTTCTTGCCAGTGGGATGTGACTGCTGTTTCTACTGCTGTGTCTCAGTTTGATTCCCGGAAAAACTGAACCTCAGTATCAGCCAGGTGCAACCTCAACACAGTGATAAAGGAAAGCAAATGGAAATAGTTGGAAGATTTTCTAAACACCATTAAGAGAAAGCCTTTTCTAATATATGGACTCTTGAGAGAAAAGAAAACAGGGAGGAAGAGGATGTGCTTTATTGGCATAAGCATGTGATCACTGTGTTACTTGCTGGAAAAGAGGATGCTGAGAAGTACTGAGTGTATGAAGTTAAAGCTGATGAAAGTGTAACACACTGTAGTGCTTTATGCAATATCACTTTTTAACAGGGTTTTCTTTCTCCTGGTAGAATAGCCTGGAAAGGTTGAATTGGGTTTTATTTTATTAAGGCAAGAGATTACATCCTGAGGTATAAACGAGGAACTGGAGGAGTGCCAGAGCCAGAGCAGTTAATTCTGGGCTTACCTTTGTGCTTGTACATCGCAAGTATAGCAGCAGAGGAAAGAGGACTCACAACTGCACCGATCTTTCCCAACCTGAAACAGTGTCTCCGTGGCAGGGTGCTGCCATTCCCAAGCTCATTAGACTTGTTAAGAGACAGAGCTAATGCTATGAGGTGCAGTGGTACACTGATGCAAATGAGCAGGGCCCAAGTTAAGCCGGTATGGCACTGTTCCCTGTGACCATGGCAGCTCGTTTGGAGTTAGGAGAGGTTATGCTAAGGCTGTGTATCAACACCAAGGTGGTTGATTTATCTCATGTCTACTTAGCTGCGGAAAGGCTCTGGTGGGTATGGTGGAGTTAGACTTCCAAAAGCTTGTATACGAGGACCAATAAGAATGAATTCTGGTTAGCAGGAAGGAGGAGAGGGAACCCCTCCAGATGCCAGGTGCTGGGTTCAGCAGAAAAGGAAAGGGAAAAAGGATGGCTATTTCCCCAAAGGAATTATAATCCTTTTAAGTTAGCAGTGAATCTGCGGCAAGTGAGAAACTCTCTCATATCTAAGGATGGACATAGGGTTTTGGCCAGGTGAGTAGTCTAATACTGACTACACCATTTTTATTTCATTAAAAACCTCTGTCTTTAATGCAAGAGGAGCAGAAGAAAGAGATCCTGAGATTTTTCTTTTTGTAGCCAGCATCACAAAGCACAAAATCAGCTCTTGGCAGCCCAGCTATTAGTAGTGTTGTCCCATGCTTTGCTCCAGCAGTGAAGTTTGAAGAGCTGATGCTGCCGCAGGTTGCCAGCCAAGCCCTGATTTTGGCTTCTGGCTAACCCTTTAGAGAGCAGCTAGCTGATGTCTGCACAATGCTGTCAGCTTCAGGGCCTGTTGGTCAGACAGCTTATACCTTTTAGTCTCAAAAAGCTTCTGTCACTAGCAAAGTTTAGGACCAAAGCAGCCAAAAGGCACTTTTTTCAGGACTACCAAAAGATGCATTTTTCTACCGGGGCTCCCATTATTTATTTTTCCTTTTGTGCTATTGCTCTATGCCTGACAGACACTTTCAATCCTCACTTGAAGATTCACGCCATGGAGGGCAGCCTGGGGTTAACCTGAGCAATTCTGCCAGATGTAATTCAGACCTGGGTTTACCAGCCTGACCTCAGCTGTTAGCATTTGCTGCTGAGAATTATCAGGCCCAAGAACAAGTATCATCACCAAAAGGCAGTTCGGAGGCTTGCATTTCAGTCCCTCTTTAGCAATTGTCTCTTAAATTGGCTGTGGATCTTGTAGGAACCATCTGAGATACCCTGGGAAGCTTTATCAGATGAGGGATACCAAGATGCCAGTGGGAATTGCCACCGAGGGTTTCCGCACCAGCTTCTCAGCCCTTTTCAGCTCATTCCCAGGCTGTGAGCCAGGAAAGTTCCTGCTCAGTTCAAGCGTGCCAGAGTGTGATTCCCAGATATGTTGGCTGTGTCCAGGGGATGCCTCATGGTAAGAGTACAACTGTACAGCTGAGTACAGCTGAGAAGAGTGCTGGGAGAGGGGGAGGATAGGGACCAGCAGGACTAGACAGTTTAATTGTGAGACACTGAAGCCCTTCCATTCTCCCTCACCTGGGCAGCCAGACAGTCCCTTCAGCTTGCATCTGAGGAGCTTCTCTTCAGCACTTAATTTGCACCTCTTCAGGTTCCCACCAGACCCAGGAGAAATAAATAAATATATACATCTACACATGAATAAAAAAATCCTAGCAAATGAAACAAACCAAAATCACCAGCAGAAAAAACACAATCAGTGCTAAGAAGGAGGAGTGCTTGGTTGTAAGTGGGTCACATATAGGAGAAACTGCAAATTTTTGCTCCATAACAAATCATTTCCACCCCTTGGTGCTGTTCACAATAGGGGAGCTCCATTGATTTGGTGCTCAAACAAGAGAACAGAGGAGGATGGCATCCTGAAACAGTCTTCCACCACCTTGTGAAGGACTGGGACAATCTCTCAGCCAAGAGTTTCAGAATAACTGGTTTTGTTGCATGGGACCTTTGATGCCTTGAAGAACCAGGAACAGGGCTGGTTCAGTCCAAATTGCTTTGCAGCTCTATAAGGAGGACAGCACATCTGTACATTGCCTACGCAAACAGAGTGACAGTGTCGAAAGTGCCCCTCCAGAAGGCACCTACATACATGGGGGCACTGTTCCTTCTTTGCTCCAAGTTGGAAGTCTTATGGGACAGTTAGGGACTGACTGAGGATATCGCCTTGCGATAAGAGGAAGGGGGAAATTAGCATCCCAAGAATACCAGTTTATTGGAGCAGTGGTGTATGGATGCTGCCTTCGAGCCGTTGGGGTAGAGCATGATAGAGACAAATTCTGCCAAGGGGAAAGCCTGCCTACTCCTCAGCCTTCCTGTGTGACCAGTCACTCCTGTACTCCTCTCCTTGCAAACCTTCATTTCTAATGGCTTTTCTTTCATGCTCTGCCTCACTCTGTTGGTTACTTTGTCTGAACTTCATTTTCAGTACCATTAAAACACTTCAACCACTGCTCTCCTTCCCATCTTTTTGGTCCTACTTTACTTAATCTAGTGTTACTCCTTACATTTCCCATATATTCCCAGGGAAGCACGAATTGCTGCAAAATGCCATCACAGTATAAATAAATAGCATCAGGCTGGACATGAGGAAGATGTTTTTTACAGTGAGGATGGTAAAATACTGGCACAGGTTGCCCAGAGAGGTGGTGGAGGCACCATCCCTGGTAACATTCAAGGCCAGACTGGATGTGGTTCTGGGCAACATGATCTAGTTGAAGATGTCCCTGCTCATTGCAGGGGGGTTGGAACTAGATGACCTTTGGAAGGTCCCTTCCAACCCAAACTGTTCTGTGATTCTATAATTCTATGTGGATGTAGTGACTTTAATTAACTGTCTAATCTTGTGACAATTGTCCTTTCTTCCCTTTCTTTCTCCCTTAGGCTTTGCTGTTCACTCTCACTCTTTCACTTACGCATTGGATTAAATCCCTTGTGACAGAGGATTGTCTTTTGCTTGTTTCATGTGCCTATCTGTTTTAGGCATTACCTTACTGGTAATTCTGAAAGTACAAGTCACAGAGTAGTTTCTGCACCCAAACTGTACAGTACTGAGATTCTGTAGCATGTTATTGGAAAAGTTTATCTTATTCCTGTGGGTGAAACAACAGATCTTCTTAACGGGAAATGAAATGACTAATAGCAACTGGCTTGTGCTGCTTCTGTGACAGACCAGCTTGTTGAGAGTGGTTTGTTGACTGATAAGATAAGGGAATGGAAAAGAGATGTTGAGAGGCCATTTCATTGAAACTTAAACAAATCTCTTGCGCTGTAGATTGGTTGATGTCCTGCCCTAATACTTCAATTTTATTATTAACCAGAAAAGCAAAATAAAATCAAAGTTCCCAAGACACAACAAAACAAAGTGAAAGTTCCCAAGGCACAGCAAACCAAAACAGGCTAAATAAAAATATGCTCAAAGACATGCATAATGTATTAACTGTATTTTGCTTAATTTGTAAAGAGCAAAAGAGAACAAATAACCAGTGGTTTTGCCCCTTGTGGGTCTTTCTCAGGGACACACTTCTCTGAGCTGTTCAGTGGGGAAAAAAAAATCTAAATACATTTTTTCATAAGAGTTTTTCAGGCTGCCCTACATATTAACTATTGCGTGGTCTTGGGTTTTATTTGAAGCAGGACATTTCTATCTCTCTGACTAATTGGAGGAAATTAATGCCACAAATAAAGTAACCAATTTAAACTTGCAAGCCTGTCGCTAGCCACATGTCCTTGTTTATGAAAGTGGGTGCTACTGAGCTGTGCAGAAGAATTAACATGCATGTGGGCTGCCGGGATTGGACTTTTAAACATAGTTTCTGTGATGTACTCCTCAAAATTGCAAGTAATAATTTAGAAGCTTTTTTTTCCCTCCTATCTTAGTCATAAATCCTCTTACAATGTAAGTCTGAGTAAAGTAGATTTAAAGACTGTATTTTAAAATCAAGTGGTTTTTTTTTATTGTTCTTTTGTTCCTTTCTTTTTCTTTTCTTTGAGGGGGAGTATCCTGCAGATGCTTTAGAAATTAGAGCCTTATTTCCAGTGCAGAAACAACCATTCTGGCTAAAGTGCTGTCCTTAGCCTGACTCCTGTCCACATTGCTGTGTGGTCCACACCCAGCTGTCTGCTGCTTTGTGCCAGAGCTTGCTAACGCAGCCATCACTTGGAAACTTGTAGGAAACATCATCAAAAGATGTCCTAAACAGAATAGCATGCATTTTCTAGAGGGATTTCATACCCTCTTCTGCACTTAAAGCACTATATATATGCTGTGGTGCTATTGGTAGACGGAAACTGATGTTTTTAGCAAGCTGGCTTTAAAGGTGGCAGATTCTAGGCAAACAAAACAATCCAGATTTCCTTCCTATTCTAATTCCCACTGAATGTACACCTGGATATCTGAAGAAACAGTATGAATTTCAAACCTTTACCTGAAATGACCTTTGCAGAAATCCAGATATATGTTTTTGCAAACTTCTAGTCAGTCAACTATGTGTAGGGATTTCTTTTGTTGAGCTAATTCTCAAAATAGGCTCAGGCTTTCTCTGTGATCCGGAAATCCCTTCCTAATTTTTTAACAGGTTCTATATTCAAAAGCTTAAAAACCTGAACTGAAATATTTTACTCTAACTGGAAAGCATGTACATGTATTTCAGAGAAAAGTCCCTCTTTTAGGCACAGGAGCAATATGTTTATGTTCAAAGCATGACCTTAATTCACACGGCCATAGTTGCCTGACTGCAGACACTTTGCAATTTTAGTGTTTTGTGCAAGAATAAGTGCTTTAAGACTTTGTTTCAGTGTAGTATTATTGCTGCTCTTTAGTGTTCAGTGGATACAGGCTGGTTTTGCAAAAACCCCCCACATGCAAAGCTGTTGAGATGCAAGAAGATGCCATTAAGATTCTCCCTTGGAAGACACCTCCTGATATATGATTACTGCCTTTTAGGGGGGTTGTTTATTTTTATTTCGTTCAAGTTTTTCTTTGCTGGAAGCTTTTTGCCAGTAGTTGCAGGCTTCAAAATCAGTGGTAACATGGCAAAGGCAGATCCCAAATCTACCGGATCCTAATTATACTTTTGTTTCTTAAAGTCTCTGTCAGGCTGATTTCTGCCTGAAGAGCAGCTGCTAAACTGGAAGCAAGCAGGCTGGTGGTATGGTAGGGAAGCCGTTTGGAAAAATTATGACCCTTCCATCAAGGGCATCTGCCTGCTTGTTACTGTGGTGGTATGGAGTTGCAGAATCCCTCAGGTGTCCTCACTGATTCTTGCTGATAGATAGCCAGAAAGCCTCCTCTCATTGCCAGTAAAACCTATTGTATGCCGATGGTGGCATGACGAGACACTCACGTATCCCCTCCAGGCTTAATTATGTGACGCGCGACTGGGAGTGAAAGTGGAGGTCAGCAAGAAGCTCCAGCATATGTCCATCCCAACAATTTATCTAGGAAGAAATAGCCTTTGCGAACCCCACAAGCACTGCTCATTCCTCTAGGCTGTAGTACAAAAATAAGAAAGAATGTATTTCCAAGTCATGGCTTTGCTTCTCTCTGAATATTCTAAGACAGTATTTTTCAGCCTTAGTTGTGCTGTTAACCCCTTCCAACCACAAAAATTACTTTGTGGCCCCAGTCCCATCAGGTTATTTTAAATAAATACAAACATGTCAAGTGCTTCTACACCTGCTAGAAGCAGTTTGCAACTGTATTTAAAGTAGTGGACCTTGGTTTTAGAGAAGGCAGTTCAGTCCAAATGATGGTCTGACACCATCAGTGCATAAATTTTGATGGGTCAAGGACAAGAATTTATCATAAGTACATCTTTATAAGAAACCGGTATCAGAAGAAATCAGAATAAGCCTTTTGCAAGAGAGGGCAAAGTTAAAGCGAAGTAAAAAAAAAAAAAAAGAGTAAGTTTGTATAACTCATTAACATCTGACATTTTCATGCCTTCCTTCCGGGAAAAGGGAAGAAGTGGGTGATGTTCCTGATCTAGAGGGACTTGTTGAAAGTGTTGTCCACGTAGTAAATCCATGTTGGCAGAAAAGTATCCCTGACAGAGAGTTACTCATCTGAATAATATTTTAAATATTAATTAGAATTTATGTTTCATGTGCAGATTTCTCAAATCATTGCACTGATCTTGAACTTTTGCCAGCTGCTCCAGTACTTTGAGTACTATTCCTGACATAAGAGCCTCCTTCATTCTCGTTCTTTTCCTCTGTTAAAAAATAAGAAGAAACCCAAGTTTTGTTTTCCATTGCTTCTTATGATCAGCTCTGGGTATGAACTCAAATCATGCTGCTGTTTCCACCATACAAGACTTCTGATAATGAAAAGTTGCTTTTTTGTTAGTTGAGCCAGCATTTGCAGTCTTGATAAAAGCATTCTCTTCCAGGCTGTTGTTTTCTCTAGACTTGCTGCTGCTACTGTGTCTCAGGCAGACTTCATGATGTTATTTCTAAAATGCTGAGGAAGCTACTCATGAAGGTGGTAGACACATCACAATTTTTCCTCCCACATGCATGCAGCACTTCCTTTCTGGTATCACTTGGACATTCTTCCCTCCTGTTGTCAGTGGTCTCATTTGTAGGTGTATGGAGTACTGTGTATTAGAGATGCAGCTTTGCAGGAGAATGAATGGTTTATTTGCGGAATACCATTGGTCTGGATAGAAGATACAAATATGTAATTTCTTGACAAAGACTGAATGGATTCCAATCTTATTCTTCTCCTCTCCTCCTCTGCAGTCAATTGGTTTATACCACTTTTGGCCCATTTTATGGTCATCTCATGTTGGTGTTATACAGTGTTTAATCACACTACATTGATATTAGGAAAATCTGTGTTTGCATGATACAGTTCCTTATTACACTATAGTGGGCACATTACTGCTGGTTTTATTCATTAGGATCAGCAGTAATTTAAACTCAGTTGTAGCTGCTTCATACTAATATTCAAGTAGTTATGTGCTCTGAAATATTATGGTGTTCTCTAACTTTCTCCCCTCATTTCTGTGCAGCCTCGCTCAACTGGCTGGTCTGGCTTCCTGTGTGCCTGCTACTGCTCTGGGCTCAGGTGGCTGACTCTCACCTCCTTATTTCAGTGCTAGTCCACTCATAGCAAAAAATCTGTATATTTTGCTCACAATTGGACACACATTTCTAGGGCATTTTGTTCTAGCTCTGTGCTCTGCAGCCTCCTGGATGCTTTCAGCTGGACCTAGCTTAGCTAGGGAAGCAATTATTGCCCTCCATTCAGCGTACATGGGACCACATCTGAAGTACTGTGTCTGGTTTTGGGTTCCCCAGTTCAAGAAAGGCATGGGCATACTTGTGCAATTACCCTGGAGGGCCACCAAGATGCACAGCAAGCTGGAACAGAGGATGTACAGGAAGAAGTGGAGAGATCTGGGGCTGTTCAGATGAAAAGAAGGTCATTGGGGGATCTTATTGCTGTCTATGACTACCTAATGGGCCAGACTCTTAATAAAGGTGCATGGTGAAAGGAGAAGAAGAAACAGTTTGGAACATTATGACACCGTTTGGAACATATGAAATTCTGCTTATATATATTTTGGGGAAAAGAATTCGCCATGGGTATGATTAAACACTGGTACAAATTGTCCAGAGAGGATGTAAAATCTCCATCCTCACAGATAATGAAAACTTGACTGGAGAAGACACTGAGCAACCTTGCTTTGAGCAGCAAGTTGGACCAGATGACCCCCAAGGGTCCTTTCCAATGTAAATTATTCTATGACAACCTAATCCTCAGAGGGAAAGAGTAGATTATATGGATTGGAAGCTCTGAGAATCAGTCTCCAGAGAAATAGAATTTGGGGTGAATAGAATCATAGAACAGCCAAGGTAGAAAGAGACCTTGAAAAACTATCATCTGCTCAACCTTCCATGGGAAAGGGAGCCTGGATGAGGCTATCTAGCACCTTGTTCAATCTACTTGAAAACCTTCAGTGATGGATAATTGTACCACCTCCCTGGGGAGATTGTTCCAGTGGCTGATTGTTCTCACTGTAAAAAAATTGTTTCTTATATAGGTATGAAATTTCTGCTGGTGCAATTTGTACTTGTTGCCCTTTGTCTTTTCCATGTGGCTCCTCATGAAGCAAGAACCTTCATCCTCTTTTAGCCACCCTTTACGTACTGGAATACTGTGATGAGGCCCCCCTGAGCCTCCTTTTCTCCAGGGTGAAGAGATGCAATGGCTAAATAAAACTCTCCTCCAGATTTTCATAAACACTGACACTGAAAGGGAGGAGAGCAAGATGGCTTTCAGGAAGGTGAAGGACAAGAACCAGAACTCTAACCAGTTCCTCTTCTATTTTTGGAGGACTTGGAGAGGAATTGGGCACAGGATACTACTGTTGACCTGTGGTTTGTCCAGGACACAGGTAATAAACAAATGAGATGGAGCATCGGCTCACTCCTGTTCCCCTACATGGGGCAGTAAGCAGGATCTTGAACAAGACACTCACACCTAGGCAGGGCTTCTGGACTTCCTTTGCTCTGTGTGCACCTGCCTACCTGCCTGCCTGCCTGCCTTCAGTCTCTGGGAACACCCAGGCTGCTGCCAGCACAGCAAGGAGGCTAGTGAGTATCATTGCATTAGCCTTTAGTAAAGGCTGTTAGCATTGTGTGCTGTGACATGTACCTGGTATTTATTGCTTTTTCCCTGGGTTGCATGTTACCGTCTTAGATGGATGTGAGCCAGTTTCCAAATCCTGCCCTTCCTCTTTCCCTCCTGCTTGTTCAAAATCCAGCTGTATTCAGCAAGTATAAAAGTGCTGACCTACAGAGCCCATGACAGCCAGCTGCAGTCACTTGCCCCCCTACTTTCTGGTTTCCCTTGCTCATTTTTCAGTTGAAGCAGTTCCACTCTTTCTGATGCTCAAAATGGGAACTGTGCTTCTCAGTGCAGAAACTTGCTGCCCCTGCCATCAGTCATGCAAGGAGTTCATGTGCCAGGTTAGGTAAAGAATGACGTGTACCATAGAAGAGTGTAGTGAGAGCCAGCTAGTCCATAATTCAGTTTTCAAGTCTGTAACAGGTTTTGCTCAAGCAAATAATTAATTCAATTCACAATTTCGCATTTGTTATGAGCAGTAATCTCAGCAAGGCACTGTTCAGCAGCATAAATCCTAGGAAGTCCTTATTTCTAAGTATAAATCTTACTGTGGCATCTTCTGATCAGTAGAACAGGTCTTTTGCTGTCTGTTCAGATGTCCTTCATGTCACAGCTGCCTGGGGAAGAGTAAACAAAGCGTTAGACTGCCCATGTGAATATTCACCTTCACCTGCTTTCCTCATGCAGCAAACTGTCCCTAAATTGCTGTTCATTGATATCTTCAGCCCATGGCCCCCTTGCTGCAACAGGTATCTGGGTAAAGGAGTCACAGAGCAGTCAAATGTGCAGAGGAATACCAATCCAGATTGTCCTCTGCAGTAAACATAAGGCTGACTTCCATCATCCAGGTGCTGGAGGAGCTGGAGAGGAGCTACTAACTCCCAGATTCTGTCAGTAGGAGTCAGTAGAAGAAGTAGAGGAAAAGAGACCTATAATGTGCAGAAGTGGAAACAGGCTCTGTACCTGGCATTGTAGAATTGTGGGTGAAAACCACATTTTTTTTGCAATGAAAAACTGAACAATAAACAGCATCTGCATTTTCCTTGCCTTTTGGCTATCACACATGAAAGGTCCAGACCCATAAGGGCACCACTGTTTGTGAATGCTGGCATGGCTTAATTATGTGACACAGAATTACTGGGAGTGAAAGTCTTAATTTTGAGAGCTTTTAATTTCTCCCTTTACATATTGTTCTTGCACTATAAAAAGACATCATCTGCTGCTTTTAAAATGTACTGTAAGCTGTAAGACTTGCATAACAAAAGCTACATTAAGTTAATCAACCTCTTCAGATCAGTAGGTTATGGCACTGAAGCTGCCTGTTCATGAAAGCACAAGTTCCTCAGCTTTAGAAACTCATGAAAGCACACAAATCACTCAAAACAAACACACAGAGAAATCACCTCCCTTTCCCACTTCTGCCCTGCTGTGGGAAAAACTTTTCACTATCCCCACTTTCCCCCTAGAGTGAAATCACATCCACCATCCAATACAAAATTAATACAGGTATATAGAGCATGTTGAGCAAACACTGGTGCATCCCCAGCAATGAATTTACATCCCCCCAATCTGTTTAAAATTAATAAAGACAGAGCACACAAAACTGACACAGGAGAGTATAGAGCCCCACACGTAGAGCTCACCAAGGCTGGGCATTGTGAAGGGGCTGCTGTGCTGGAGTAAGTAGCAATAAGCATTAGGCAAAGCACATGTTGGAAATGACGGTTCCCTTTCTTGGCCAGGTTCAAGAGGGCTCCCTGGCACAAATCCACCTGGCAGTGTGCTTGGTGGATTTGTCACTTGGGAGTGAGCATTGCTTGCATTATTTGTTGTGTTCTTTTGCCATTCCCTTCTTCCTGCAGGTGATATGCAGGATAAAAGACGCTGTTACTATCAGAGACTTGCTCAGCTGCATCTCGCCTTCCGCTTGTCTTATGCCCTTCCTCTCCCAAAGGCACACTCAGCTGTCGTTGGCATGCAGTTATGGGACTGTAGAAATGTTCCGTGATCTGAATAGCGAGCCAAAGGCTTCACTGGCTGTAGTGATGGACCGGGGACTGCTGGAGCAGAGGAATGCAGATACTATGAATGACCATGGCAATAGTCCACATCCGCAAACTGCTGTGTATAGTATAGAAATAGAAATTATAGTATAGAAAATAGATGACAGTGACCAAATATTGCCTTGGGTAAATCTACATGAACAGTTAGCTGTCTGTCAGGTACATCTTTATGAAATGGGAGGCCTGGCATGGAGATCAAGTACCAGGAAGATGGGCTCTAGCAGTTTTCCTACTGCGATTAAACATAATCCTTTATACTCAAAGTGATCAGTAACCTCTTCTTGACTGGTACATGCTATATCTGTATCCTTCAGGGCCATCCAGACCTCCTCCACAAGTGCAAGCCATTGATCTGGCTGCAGGAACTTCACACAACCGATTGGGAGCAGTTGGAAACTGTCAGTTTTCAAAATTATTATGGCTGCACATTTCTGGAGAGATCAGAGTTGTCTCGTATTGTGTGCTGGCTTCAGGTTAAGCTTTTCGTTATCGCTCTGATGTTCTGCAGACACCGTCGGTTACCCCCAGGTTTGCAGTACCAGCTTCTCCCACCAGTTAATGTGTATTTTATGAGCCCAGAGATGAAGCTGCGGAGAGTGGAACTGTGCCAAGAAGAGTTGTTCCTGCTTGTCTTCATCCTTATCTTTGTTTTTTTTTGTACTTGCAGTAACTGAAGCAGGGGGAATGCTGTAGTTGTGGCAAGAAAAAGCAGCCCAGACTGCTGTGTATCGTGATAGCTGGTGTGCAAATTTACAACTGCCTGGGAGCAATGTGTCAACCACGTGTCTTAGGCTCCTCATATACCAACTTGCTTCTAAGAGAAAAAGCAGTACTCTGTGATGTTCTATTAGAGCTCTTAAATGGTATTGGCTGCCCTGAAAGTGGCATCTATTGGGAGATTGGCTTGCAAAGACTCCAGAGATTTTTCAAATTTGATCCCCCAGGTGGGATCAAATCCGTCACCCTTGTATCCTGTGAGACAGATCCACAGCGTCCTCCATCTGGCAGCACCTCAATGGGTGCTAAACCACGAATTTCAGAACCATATTTTGTAAGCAGTGCCTTATTCCTAGCTTAAAGGTGAACTTTTCATTCAGACGAGGTGATTGTGTGTTAGACTGGATGAAGCTGTCCCAACAAAACATCTTCCTTCTAAGAAAATCCCTTCCTGTAGGCAAATCTTTAGTCATCTCTGTAACCTTTGTCATCCTCGCCTCCCTGGGGAATCTTCTCTGTGACCTTTGCTATTCTACCAAGCATCTCATAAATTATTATTCTTTTAAATGGCACTTAGCCTGTCGTAGTGGCTGCTAGCCTTGAAGATTTGCAGTCCACCCTGTAATTTTGAGAGGAAAAAAAAAATGGTTGTGACAGAAGAAATATTGTACTTCACAATAAAACCACTTTTGTGTTTCATTTTCCGCTCAAGTCATTCATATCCCTGTCACTAACCTCATTCAGGTCAAGGGCTTGAGGCAGAGAACGGGCATAATATTTTTGGTCAGACTGATACATCTGAATATTACAAACATCTGTAATTTTGAAATTGAAATGAGTGTTGTGTTAAATCCTCAGGCAAATAATGTTAAGCCATAATATATTACTGAAGTTTGCATTTCTTTTGACAATTCAGACCAAGGCGCTTTTGGCTGGTTATTCCAGACATTAATGAATCTGCTCACACAAAGGGAGCTGCTCCTTATGGCTGCAGATTGGATCCCAGATTCTGTGAAATTCTGTGGGCCAAGTAGTTGAAATAATAAAGAAAAAATTAATCAGGCACACATTAAATGTGAAGCATGGAAGAAAGCATCTGCAGCACTCAGTGGACGTGTGGGTAACATACTTGCAGTACTGTTTTGCCAGCTTACATCTGGAGTGGCTGATCAGAAGAGAACAGATGCTAGTGTGAAATAGGGCATCATAGCAGCAGGGCATCAGAACAGAGACATTTCCCTTTTTTCTTTTTTTCTTGCAGTAATAGCTGTTCCTTTTTATACACACCAATTATGAAAATGGTAGCCAAGTCTGAAATGTGAATGCATGTATTGTGACAAGCCAATACTCTTAAAGGGCATCAAGGCAAAAACTAGCCTAACTAGGAAGCTTCAGAGAAGCAGTCCTTTTGCAGTACACGCTGAGTATCCTGTAACAGACATAGTGACTATTTTTTGTTAAGATTATGATTTTCTTTCCCTTGCTTTATTTTTGTATTTTAGTAGAGATGTTACTGAATGCCTTCTTGGTGGCAAATGCCCAGAAGCAGAGATGCTAATTCAGGGGAGTTTCATCAGTCATTTCAAAGCAGAGGTCACATAGATAAGAAAAATGAACAGTACACAGTATGTGAAGCAGTGACATTCAACGAGTCCTTGTCACTAGCAGCCATTAGCATGCAAGCCTACTGTTATATTTCAGTGCTTTATGTGCTTTTCTTGACCAGGCAGGGAGCCTTTGGAGCACTGTAGCAGTTAATACCATACAAGTTATTGTTTCTTTCTTGAATGCCTTATATTTTTAGTACCATTTAGATGCTTCTCTGCCTGCTTGTGCTTCTAAAATTTTAAAGAGAACCAAAGAATGCATAATTTATATGTGTCCCAGAGGTAATGGAGTGACTCAATGATATCTGTGAAGGGGATGATTTTAAATTTCATGTCTTATGCAAGAGGTGATTTTTATATGAAAACTGCAAAAATTGGCCTCGGGGATAGCCAGATAATTATCCTTACAACAACGGGTGTGGAATCCAAGGGGATTATAGCAGAAAGCTTTACTTTCTTGTGTATCATCATCCCTTGTGTATCATGGTTGTCATAATCGAAAACATAGCAACTGATAGATCTCGGGGAATATAACTCGTATTTTGACTTAGAATAGCACATGCGGGAGGTGTGAAAAGACAGGTTTGCTTTGACTCTGTTGAAGAATTCATGCAAGACGTGAGGCATTTGTTTACTGCTGAAATTCCTTCCTTCAGTTAAAGGAAAAAACAATTGTTTACCAGTGTTGGGCAGAACCCATCAGTACATGCTTTGTCACACAGCACAGTTCCACTAGACTATTTCTGCTTTCATTTACCAAAAGCCTAGAAGTTCCATGACTAGAAATAAATGTCTGCTTCTTTGATATGCTATATGTTTGAAAATGCACTTTAAGGTCTGTATTACAGACAGTTCAAAGGGAATATAAATTGGTGCACTATTCTCTCTTTCTTCTTTTCAAACCAGTCCCACATATTCATCGCATTTTTATCATGACTGTTTTCAATAACACGTCTTTAAAAACAACTTATCATTTTGTGTTTTATGTAACTTGGACTTTGTTATATTTAAGTAATTGTTATGATCTTGTTGCTTCCGTAGTTTAAAACGTTTAACATCCTCTAAACCAATTCTATGCTGACTTTTAGCATTGTGTATCCAAGGAGACAGCTGATCTTATTTGCTTGTCTGTTGGAAACTCTCTAGTTTTAAATATTCTGTCCACTTCTTGCAGGACTGGCCATGAGAATTTGCAACATTCCTTTGGAAATACCATGATGTGGCTGCTGAGAAGTCAGCTTCCTTCGTACAGGTCTGTAAACTCTATTGCATTCTGACTTTTTCCCGTCTCCACTTGTTATCTTTTTTGTCTGGAATGTTTGCAAACCAAATTAAAAACTAATTCTATTCTGGAGCAAGAGTTGTGGAAAATTATTTTTGTTTCTTACAAAATGTTTAGGACATAACTCTGTTCTGTTATAGTTATATAAATGTAGAGTAACCCATTCGTGTTTCCTTTGAAGTGAATTATTGCAGTTTATAGAGTTGAACTGCAGAAGGGAATTGGGCCTGTAAGTCATTTTCACCTCACCACTATGTCTTTCAGTGTATGTTGAAATTGCATTACCCTAAAAGGTCCTGCAGTCAATTGCTTGCACCCAGGTTGCTAACATGTGAGCGGCTATCCCACAGCTATAGCTGTGGATGTTTCGAGAAGCACACTTAGCAAAGGGTCAGCAGAATTACTGGGGCTTCTGGGTCAGGAGGAGCTCAGGTTCATGGAAAGTTTAAGAAAATTAAAATAAAATAAAAAAAAAAAAAGAAAGTTGGTGTTTAAGAGACTGTAAAAAGATCAGAATAATAATGACTTACTTCTGTAGTGTCAGCGTGGCAAGGAGCAGTGAGGAGCCTGTAGCTAATGCTGTGCCCTTGTCAGCCAGAACGATAGTGTTATAAGTACTGTGGCCCATGTTTGCAAAGATTTAAAGGGTAGAAAACACTCCCCTGCATTTCAATATGTTTTTCTATGCAGCTATATAACAGAGAAAAATTTGATTTCTTACTGCTTTCAAAGGTAGCACTGAACAGCATTTTTATAGAAATCTGCTCAGAAAAACCAACGGGAATCAACTTTTCCATGTAGGTGGTCATACCCTGCTATCAGAACACACTCAGGGTCTGTGGGAGTTGTGGCCCTAAATAATAATTCTCAAGAATGTTCATGTTTGGAATATGCTCTATTTCATTTGCTTGGTTTACCTGAGAGCACTTCTGGTATTATTGCTTTCGATTTTGCCTCCGTAGTCACTTACTATTCCATTAGTCTGTAGGAATTCTGCAGGAATTCTACAGGCAAAGTGGCTTGTAAACCTTAAACAAAAAGAAAACCAGGTGGATTTAGGGGATGAGAGGTAGCCAAAACAACTTTTAATCCGTTCTTGGAAGTTATGATTTGGTAATACTTTTTAAAGCTAACCCAGCTCCAGAATGCTTCAGAAACAACTTGAACCTAGATGTAAACCTCACAAAAGGCTACAGCTTCCTTAATGAGCAAAAGCCCTAGATCAGACTGCGATACTGTAGATACAGATCTGATTGATGCCTCGGGCCTGTTTGGAGTGAAAGCTCTGTGTTCGAAAATAAGTAGCTTTTCAGAGTAATTGCACAACCGCTGAATGATATGTGTCATGCTAAAGCTTTGACTGCACTGTTTCTTTCTTTAATGATGATATTCCTGAGGGCAAAATTTGTGGAGTTTTTTGGCAGGGGGTGAGAAAGAAATGCAAACACGGAAAGACATTTAGTATAAGGGAGAAAACTTGTTGCACATGTTGGCATTTTAGCAGCAGCAGATTCATAAAGTCTTCTTTTCCAGACCTGTCTTTGAGTGTTGTTTGAATCATGGCTCAACAAAGACTTCCAAGAAATGCTGCAAATTTGCTGAAGCAAAGTATGGTTGGGCCTGTGTCCTAATGAATTTGATACAAATGCAGTCAACAGTTCCGCAAAAAAAGCTTAGACAAGTCATTTGTCTAAAACACGTTTTACAAGTTTCCTTGTTCACAAGCCTGATTACTGAAGAATAATGGCTTTGTGATACATATACAAACTTGTGTTGCTTAAAATGAGGATAAATATGAAATTAATTTGATATATGTACATATTAGATATATATATATACTAAGTGGCATAAAGTAGTTTGGGTATGGCTCTACTGTGCCTTTGTTATAATGCAGAAGCGAAGGAAAGCCAATTAAATTAAAAGGCAAGACATTTCTACTGAAAAGGAGATAGAAGGTGTAATTTCCCTCTGGAAAATATTGCCCCAAGGTATTATCAAAAGGTATTGCATTGAACCTTTGCAAGAAATAGATATTTACATCAATAAGAATGCCATCACAGTTATATTTTTCATATTGCACAGTTATAAAGCAATTACACAGCTTACACTGAAGGCTGAAGTCACTGATTGAGTGAAGCATCTTCTGCAGCTGTGTAGGTATCTTTTGTACCACTTCTCTGTAGCATCTGGTGTTGACATTGAAGAAAACCAGGATACTGATCTAGCCAAATAATTAGTTTAATCCAGGTCAGTTTTTTCCATTTATGCCATGTTTTTCACTGCAAATTTAATGTATTTTTTCTCCTCCTCTTGCACAGCTCTTGTTTTCTTAATCTCTCTTTTATGTCCTGCCTACAATCCCTCACCCATTCACCAGAGAAGCCTCCTTTGACATCCCTATTACTTGTTCTTGCTTTGTTGGAGCTTTATTCATTTGTTGGTGTTTTTTCTTAAATTTTTCTTTTGGGGTCACTAAATGATGTATCCCTCCAAACACCTCTCGGGGTCTCCTCAAACCTTTGCTTTTGGCACCCCTATGGTGAAAGAGCTGCCTTGGTTTTAGGGGTAGCAGAGAAAATCAAAGGCAGTTAAAACAGCTCATGGCTTCAGCTTTGGATGGGAGTCCACCATCTCCGGGGGCTTAGCTGTCTGCCGTGTCCTCCTGTTACAGCATCCTGGGCACACGATCAGCCCAGGTCTGAATCCTAGGTGGGCTTTGGTGGAGGAAGTGCTACTCCATTGTCTTACTGCTTCTTCAGTAGTGAAAACACAACTGGCAAAATACCGATCTGTCAAAAGTCATGGTGGGGGAGGGAGAAAGGAGAGGAAGAGCCTAGGGAGAGCACTTTTCCATGAGAGCATGTAAGCATGGCAACCATACCTTTGATCTCTGTACCAGCGCTGCATGTGGACCTGGAGAGCCCTGATGCTGCTGTATTAGATACACATGCCTGCCTTAATGCCATGCTGCCGGAGAGGCCAAGCCCTGAATGCCACCGGGCTTTGCTGGGCCCACCAGAGGCTGTGAAGACAATGAAGTAGCTGCTTGCACACAATGCATGGAAGTTGTCAAAGAGGAAGCGGGGAGAGCTGATGCATAATCCAGAACTGTGTGGGAGCGTGTTATCTTTGTGCACCCTACATGCAGATTACCTGGCTATGAAAAAGCTGAAAGGAAAGGGGATGCTACTACCTGGAAATGTGCCATGTGTGTATTTGATGCATACATTTGAATTATTGAACAGATGGAAACCAAATAGCCTAGTAGTGGAGAAAATCTATAAGCTAGATGCTCAAAGGAAATGTGGCAGAATAAAAAGGAAGGGTGGGGGAAGTAAATCTCACAAAGCTTCCATGGAGGGACAGTTGCATTTTATTACAACGGAAATTAAAACAAAACTGTGAGTTTGTAAAGACTGTTGTGTCCAAATCATGGTTGTGCAAGCTAATATAAACACATACATGTATTTCTTGTTTTCAAATGATGGCTCAGAGGGTCTGTGACCATACAACTCTGTATTTTATTGCCCACAGCAAGACAAGGAGCAAGTGATTATTAGAAAAAATAAAATCACAATTTGCTCACCTGAGTAAGAGCTGTGGCCAGAGCAGGAGTTCTGCAAGAGACTGAAATTAATACGAATACTGGGAAAATGAACCAACCAACCTAGCCAGCACTCTGACCTCCAATTGGCTTTTAAGTTTTGAGTAGTTTACAAGGAATTCTTGTAGTTTACAAGGAATCTTTGTTGGTGACATGGACAGTGGGATTGAGTGCGCCCTCAGCAAGTTTGCCAATGACACCAAGCTGTGTGGTTTGGTTGATACGCTGGAGGGAAGGAATGCCATCCAGAAGGACCTTGACATGCTTCTGAGGTGGGCTGATGCCATCCTTATGAAGTTTAACCATGCCAAGTGCAAGGTCCTACACCTGGGTCAGAGCCATCCCAGGCACAGCTACAGGTTGGGCAGAGAAGAGATTCAGTATATTCCAGGCTATAAGTCTTTTCCTATTGAAATCAACGCCAAAGCTCTCCCTTGCTTGGAAGTGGTCCATGCTTCACTTCCAAATGTTTGGAACCAGTGAACACGTACAATCAGGCAGCTAGCAAAATTCAGGTTTTCTGGATGTCTGCGAAATAACTGGTGGTTCCTTTACACTTAACTGAACTAAGACAGCATTTTAACAATCTGAACATAAGCATGATTATCATGAATGCGTGTGTATGGGAAACAAGGTACGTATTTGTGTTCAAAGAATCATCAAGAGATTCTTATTAAATATGGTATTTCATGGACCTCCGAATAGCCAGAGTGCATGCATAAATATAATGTATTTACAGATAGGAAAGAAAATCAGTCCTTTAGTGTAACATAATTTAATTAATGACTTAATTTTGGCCAGTTCCTTCCCAAAGTAATAGAATATCAATGATAATTCAAAAACAAGAAAGGTTTAATTGGAAACAGCCAGGGTGAGAAAAGTCATTTGTAGAAGGAAAATATTTAAAGTGTGAGGTTTACTTGGACAGAAAGAACACACATTGTGACCTCTGTAAAGACTGAGTAGAGACTTCAGACCCAGAGTGAGAAAAGAAATGATTCATAGACACAGGTGCCAAGCTACCAAAGAAACTAAGAAAAAGAAAGAAAAAAAAGCACTCTGTTTCTGCAGTACATGGTTAATTTGTTTTTGATTTCGAACAAATCCAGTGATCACTTCATCTGCATTCATAACCACTTGAATAGGGTATGATATACATAAATGTTCTCCTCTGGTTTTATCATTTCTTAACTTCCCAATACATAGTCACTTCCAGGTTTTGGACATGTGCCATTTCTTCCTATCTTAGAAAAGTTGATATTGCATTTTATTCCTGGGTTGCAATAAGCAAATAACTTGGCATTCATGCTTGGAAAACTATTACTTAAGTAAATTTCAGAAAATGTATTTTATGACAATGTCTTCTTTGAGTCTGAGCCCTCTGTTTGGTAGTAGAGAACACACAGAGTGCATGGGTATGGAATTGATATTGTAAGCCTCATAGAGAGAAAAAAAAATAATCCCCTAGCAAAATCCTCACAAACCCCAAATTGATAGCATCCTCTCAGGATAATTACCTGGTTGTGTGTAGTGACTGATTAATACAGACTCCTTTTTTTACTTTCCTCAGGACATGTATATGAGAGCAATATTAACAACGTAAATATACTTTTTATCCTACTGCAGTCCTTTTCAATCACTTGATTTCCATAGAATCCCCATTAAAGTAGCTTTAGAGTCAGTATTTAGATAACAGATTTTTGCTTCTGAAACTGATGCGTGCAATTTTATCTCTAGAGCTATCTTGATTTAGTCTGTTTCTAGTATCTCACAATCTGCAGTACTATCAGATATACAGGAGCTCGTAATACATGCTTATCAAGGTTAAAATGATAAATTAGTAGGTTAATTTTTTAAACTTCAGATGAATATTATCAACAAATTAAATATCAAGCTGAGGAAGATCCATAGCATAGCAAGAAATCCTTATAGGCCAGAAAATTTCAAGACAGTTACACCAAAGCAACATGGATTTTGTGAGCCACTGGCAGAGTGCAAGGTAAAGGATGTATGCTACAAGTGAACCAATGCCCTACCCTAATGTCTGGGGCAACAACCACAGTGCACAGCTGAGCGTTGCTGCTCGGTTTTGCTTTTGTGCAGCGTATAAGGAAGAAGCAAAGAAACATGGGTTGTGCCTATCCTTTGTGCAGCCTTAGCTCCAGGGAACACAAACAGCAGAGCTTCTATTTAGAGCACAGACGGTTTTCTCTGCACATGGCACTTGCTTTGCTTATTTTGCACATATAAAACAAGCTCAGACTCAACCAAAAGGCCTGTTCCCTGTTGTTGGTCCAAGCTCCCTCTCTCTTCAAATCCTGTGCTCTCTTCGTCTGAGGGGAAAACAAATCATTTCACTCTTACTCTTAAAGGGCAGAGCAAAATGCTTTTTCAGGCAGGCTGTTTCATTTCCAAGGGTATCCTCGCCAGTTTGGGCAGAGGGCTGATACTCCTTTTAGCTGGGAACTGCTCTTTGCCACAGCAGGTTGGCTTTGCTTTGTGGTGCTTGTAGCAAGGGGCACTGTCTGGTCTTCCACAGGCACCTATGGACAAGGCTGCTCAAGTTTCCCCCCACCTCCACCAGCTGGAGGATAAGAAACAGTGTGCAAAAGGTTACACAGCTTTCACAACCCCTGGGAAGCACTGAAGAACTGCATAGAGAATAAGATACTGAGGATCTCTGATGTCTACGTTACTGCAGCCACACTTCTATTCTGTCCCAGCTATCAAATACACTAGAAGAGAAAAAATGGCCATTGATTGAACACAGACCACCAGAGGCTGAACTTACTTTACATCAGAGATAGTGTAACATAAAATCAGCAGTAGAGGGCTCTTTACATACCCTGTCAGCTGCTTGCTCCCTCCTTCCTTCCGCTCACCCTGCACAGGAACTTTTCAGGTGATCCTAAGACCCTTCTTCCTGTACTTTGCAGCACTGGCACATTACTTGAATCTTTCTCTGATTGTCAAATGAGGAGCATGTCAATTTGAGCATCAGATACAGATCAGAAGAATGTGGTACAGACGTCAACAACATGAAAGCAGTCATGGACTGACCTCTGGGAGTACATAGAGCAAGCACCTGGGTTCATGAACAGTTTATGAGGGGAGAGCGGTAGGATTCGTAACCTTGTTCTGAATCAGCTGGACCCAGGTAAGATACACAGTATCAGTGTATCAGTGCTGAGGCAGCAGAGGACAACACAGCTCTTTTAGCTGTAATTTCAGGGATGCTGAGCATGAGAAGACACAGTATATGCCTTTACAGCCTCCTTTGCCCTTACCACCCGACTGACAGCACAGAATAACAGCCGGGTCCCCAAGGCTTTAAACAGAAACATAAATGCCCACTTACAAGTCACAACAGCAGTGTAACATTGAGAGCTGAGCAGAACTAGTTTTAGGGCATAACGAAGAGACCAAAGAACAAATATCCAAAGAGTGGGAAACAGCCTGTATGTGATAAAAGTACAAAGGAGATAAAAACAATAGCAACAGCCTCTCTGAGAATGAGGACAAAATAAAGAGAGAGAGGTAATATTTCCCTCAATTAAAGACACCGTGTTGATCAGCGCTATTATATATATGCCAGCAGTCCTTAACTCACTTTCGAGAGGAAATAGAGGACTATAATTTGATTTGCAGCTCATCACATTTTGCCACTTTAGACTCACTAATCATAAAAATATAGAGTATACAAGTATACTCATATAAAGTATATAATATATATAAGTATAAAAGCATATAAGTATAAAAGTAACAAATTCTACTTTATAAATGAGGTTAAATATGCCAGACTATCAAGAATTGTATGCATGTTTGTGCTTCCTGCATGGTAATAGAGACTGCAGCACTAAAGAATAAACTTGGATGCAACACTGGTACTTGCCTACTCTATAACCCCAGATTTATGTTTCCCCAAATCCCATTGTTGTTTAATCTCTCTTGATGAATATATTGATGTCACGTTAACCTGGGTGCCTTTATGCCCATCCTCCATTAACACAATGACTCAAACTAGCACAGACTCACCTGTGATACTCAGCTCTGTCTGATGAACTCAGCTCCTGAGCAGTCTGCACAGGATCTTTATAGTCCAACCCTGCTGAAATGAAGGACATCGTAGCAAGCATAAGCTGACAATAGGCAACTGACATGGGAACATGAATGACCACAGCACCTGGAGGTCAAAGTTAACAGAGTCAGCAGGAGAATAGAAAATGGGACTCCAATGCATGTGTAAGAGAGGCCCTTTGGACAGGAAAGGAATGTCTAGTATGTGAATGTGCCTGACTATGCTTTAAGATCTGAGGTTGGTGCCAGAGCTGAGGGTAAAGGGACTGGCACAACTTAAGGAATGAGATTTTTGCTGGTTAATTCTTGCATGGAACATGAATCCTACCCTAATAGAACTAGAAAAGTAGTGTATGTTTTATTTTAGTGTATTTTTCTATTGTCATTGAGTTTGCTCCAGGGCTTGGTTTAACTTTCCAAGCCAATTGCATCTTAACATGCAGCACTGCTCCACCTGGGAATACATCAGTGTGTTTCCTATTTGACCAAAACTGCATTTGGCAGAGAACGACATGTGAAATGATGGGGAATAAAGAATTAAAAGCCTTGAAATATTGTACTTTTAGACACGTACAAACAGGACATGAAGAGACAATTAAATTTTTTTAAAATGTCTTTCCAGATGCCTTTTTTCCATATAAATATTCAAACTAGTCTTTTTCCTATGCCTAGAGAGTATTATATGTTTACTGTATATATTTACTCCTGTGTAACTAATAATATATTTTCATTTTGCCACATGCCAACACTAATTTTTATACCCAGTGTTACACGTCTTGCACAAAATGGTAGTAGTGGCTATAGTGACATGACAGAGCCTATAAGGATTCTAGTTATGAATTAAATACAATTTCCCTTATGTTTTCTACGTTAAGCTGCATTTCACTTTGTTCTTAGGTGAACCGAATTATTCATTCTAAGCAGTAAATAATGCAGGGTTTTTTTGAAAAAGAATCTATAATAATAAGATATGGCAGTAGTCCTATTACCCAAATCTCACATTTTTAGAAAACACTGATAAGCATGTTTACAATACTTTTGAAACCGAATCTTACAAGTCACACCTTTTTTATCCCATCTTCATTTGTGTTTTTCCCCTATTGCTAAAGTTAAAACAAAAAGATAAACCACAGTCTAATCTGACAACAGAAAGAGTTGTTTAGCCAAATTTATGTTCCTGGTGGGTTTTTCATATGTAAATGTATATTTGTATTTATATTTGTGTATACACAGTCACGCAGAGGTATTAGTGCTTGTATATCCAAAGGCAATTTCATCAATAATGTATACCAGGTAAGCTATTTAGCCATCATTTAATTTTCTATACTCAAATCAGAACCACATATAACTAACAAATCTGAATTTATTTACTGATTTAGCTCTGTCTTTGCTCCCTTCTCCTGTGTTTTAAATTCCATAAAGGCACAGCATGAACTGCTTTAAAAGAGGACAAAAAGAACTCAGCCACTGGGTTATTACAGCCCTGCTTATACAACACAATAAATCAACAGACCAAATGGGATTTAGCTCATCCAGAAAACCTTCCAGTTGGGATATATGACATATAGCTCCACAAAGACTCATAACAATTTCCTTAAAATGAAGTGTTTAATCTTCACAAGAGGAGCTAAATATAGAATAGAAAATACATTTAACACAACAAATGATTTACACATACTTAATTTACCTAATTTAATGGGGTTTGTAAGCTAAAACTGGTCTAGGTGCTTAAACTGTTGCATAGAGTCTCTTTATCAGCCTGTTTGCTCAAATTGCATCCTAACATGCCTCTATTTCAACTCTTTTGGGACAGTCTTTCCCCTAAAATTTCTTTATTCTAGATTTGCAGTCAAAATTATTTTGTCTTTTCACCTCCCAAGACCATAAGACAAACCAGTTTATTGTTCCCAGTACATCAGATATAAAATTTCAGACACATGAAGTCCTACACCAGCAGGTGCAAGCTGAAAAGATGTCGAAAATTGAAAGGTTTAAGCAAACAAGGGGCAAAATTTCAGTAGCAGCAGGTATTTCTGTGGCTTCTGCAAAATGTTTGAGGATTTTTAAGAAGGGGTGAACTAACCTGATTAATTTATTGAGTCTCAATGTTGTTTAACATTTACAAAGTCAGCTGTTGTAAAGATAAACCACAAATTTAAGTTCCACTTTAATCACAGAGTGACTACTGTTCTCTGCTTTAGAGCTAAAATCTCTGCTTCCACCAGCGTTTGGGCTGGGGAGAGAGAGTGCTGTGGGGGATGTCTGGTGTGTGTCTTCACAGAGATTTCTTTTCCAAAGCAGAGACTGTCTTCATATTAGTTTCTGCACACTCATAAAGCCAATTCCCCTAGTTGGTATTTTCACAAAACAATCTCATTATAAGCAGAAAGAGAGTATAACCAGAGTAGTGATTTCCATCATTTCAATGTCCTAAAACAATTTCAGACTCTTTCTATTTTTCTGTAAACACCACTTCATTGTATTGATTTCTCTGCAAATTACATTATTCCAGTACAGAGAAGCCAAATGAAGTTTTCCAAGTCGTTTGTATTCTTTGGGTTAGATAACATAACTCTCTTTTTGGCATATAAATTGAGATTTTATATCCTCATAATTTACTACTTCATCCTAGAACAGCTGAAGCCAACAGGCCCTTATTAAATGGGATTTATTAAAAGCTGGGGGGTGCATATATTTATTTATTTAATGCCTCAAGCTCTGCATGAGCCTCAACACTGCTTGTTAAGCATGTTGGTATTTCTCTAAAAAGAGTAATTCCTAGAAATACAGGGTGAGGTTCTGCACAGTACATGGTGTAAAGAAGAGAAGTTACTATTGCTTCTGCCCGCTTTGCAGGTCAGCAGTTGTTCTTCTACAAAGACTGGAGAGAGGCCTTGAACCTACCTGCAGAATAAATGTCATAACCATTACTTAATCTGGTTTTGGGGTTCTCTGTCCCTGTTGCAGCTGGTTTCCATTCCATCTACCTCACTTACTATTAGACCAGAAAAAGAAAGAAGGTAAAAGAGGTAATCAGAGCCTAGTTGTGAGATCTACTAGCAGGAATATTGGAGTTGAGATGTTCTTGTTTTGTCATAGTCTAAGAGAAGTAATTGCACCAATACTGTAATCTAGACTGTTGGTCTTCACAGTATGCAAATATCACAGAGTAAACCTTAAGTAAGGTACTTAAGCCCTAGTGGGTGTCAGCATTTCATGTTCAGTGCTTCAGGCCACTGCTTTCCAGCTCTGATGGACAACTATTGTCTTACATCATAGAGTACTCTCCATTCATAGCATTTTCTGTATAAATTTTATAGGCAGCCTATCTCAGGACACATGGTATCAAAAGCAAAAGTGTACAAAACATTTTATAAAGGATTTATGGACTGTTGTTGCTTCAGTTAATCATTCCTTTTTCCGTAAGAGCTGATCCTTGAAATTACACTAACATACCATTAACGGCACAACTAATATTAGTATCTTAAAAGAGAAATTAATCCTGTGGTGTAGAGATCCAATAAAACTGCACTTTTCAGCATTAGATGTGTGACAGGTGAACTAATGCAAAAGCCAGTCTCATGTGGCAATGTGATTGTCATGTCAGTAACATCAAAAATTTAAAAGCATAAGGATATGCTGCATCAAAATCAGGATTTAGTTTAATAGCTCTGTTTTAACAGTGATTTACAAGACTAATGCCTGTACACCCATGTATGTTAACAACTTCTACCAAAACTGGCCTTAAATTAGATTTTGATTGGGATAGTTGCTTTTTAGGAAACTTACCAACACATTTCAGAGGAAAGGATATGAAGTCACATCCACAAGGCAGAGATGCTTCCTAGTTCTAATTCTTTGGTAAGCTGAGTGCAAATATAAGCACTGATTAGTGCAACTTTTACAATCTAGGAAATTCACTATGGCATTCCTATTGCCAGTGCAAATATCTCACCCTCTGAAATAATATTAAACTCCTAATTTCTAAACTGAGTTTGTCAGATTTCTTTTCTTATTCAAAAGAAAGAAAAAAAAATCTGTTGTTATTTTTTTAAAAAAATCGCCTTTCAATTTCCTTGGCTAACCTCTGGTTTTAGCATTTAGGAAAGGTCACTACTGAAAAATCTATTGCTACATTGATTCCTTTATCCCTCTTTTTCCAATTTTATCCAGTTGCTATTCTTTTTGACAGCAATCTCTGAAAAGCATCATCAAAAGCAGCAGACAGTTCAAATATAAGGTAAATTAACCACCCTCCAGTCAATAACAAAAGAGAAAGATAAGTCTTCCAAACACTGAGTATGCCTTACTCTTTGTTTTATAAGGTACTGGGGTTTGGCAAGCTTCTGAACATTGTAAAAATAAGAATAAAACCATAGACCTTTTTTGTTACAGCTTATCAATAGGTGTTTATGTTGTACACAGATGATTAAGTTTTTTCTGTACATGAAAGCCAGGAACATTCAGAGAATCACCTACACAGATCAGTTATTCTGTCTTGTTTATTTCGCATGGTATATTGTATTATTTTTGGCAGTTGTTATGTTTTCATGACAGGGACAGTGTATGTGGTTGTGCCTAGTATTGAACGTAAATAAGCTTTATTTTTAAAAACTAAATTTAAAGCAAATTTTTAACTGCTTTAATATTTATTATTATTTATTATTATTTTCACAAATTGTAACCTATTCAGTATCTGAAACCTGCTTTAAGTAAAATAAAGATAGAGGGAAACACTGTATTTGGGCTATATAATCTTTCCATAGACAGCACATAATTTTCTGATGGCAACTATACCTGTTACTTTCAGGCATAAAAAGAGCAAAATATGGCTATTGAAAAAATATTTTTATATACCCTTTAAGAACTTGGGAACTGATACAGCCTTTTCTCTGTGAGGCAAACTCAAACACATAGAATCACTGAATTGCAAAAGGTGCACACAAAAGTTGGAGCACTGCATGCCCACTCCTCCTCTGCAGACTTCGGGTCCTGTGGTGAAACAAAATAAAGTCTAGAGAAAACAGTTCTCTTGGAGACATGCAGAAAATTATTCAGATAGCAAGGCTCCTTGGCTTCCTTCCTTGATAACCCATGAATTACTGATTTCAAAAATCACAATAACCTCTAATATTTTTATGAATACCCAAGAGAACACAAGAGAGATTTCTATGCCTGCCTTTCACTAGGCTCTGTTTTTGGTGGAACAGGTTACCATCTGTAGGTAGCTTCCCCTTTGCAGTCTTCCAGGAGAACCAGAAAGACTCAGTCTTCCACCCTGAAATTAATACTGGACCAGCCTTGCCCAGAAAATGGTGCATCCACCCCTTTTGATTAACAGAAACAACGTTTAACTTCTTTGACTATGTGAAATGTCTCTGTTGAAACTAGGTAGTTCCTTGTGTATTTAACAGTAAATAGGTATTTTCCTCAACTAAAGGCAAGATTCCCTGCACATCTTTGGTAACTCATTTCCAATGTGAAATTTCTCTTGCACTTTGTAGAGCATTTGGTAGTTTTACTGAGCTTTGCAGTCTGCATATTAGCACATACACTTAAAATCTAACCTTTATGTGAGATACTTTTTTCATAGTCTGTTTCTGTATTTGACTGAGACAGATACGATCATAGTTGACCAATCTAGGGTGAAAAATGGACTAAACGGATTTGAAAAAGTTGAGTTCCGCTCTATATCCTTCTCCCAAACTATGTATGATACTCAGTGTTTCTAGTTCTATGGTGATACCGAGTCCATCTTTACCCCAAGGTGAAATTAGCCATCACGGCTGTATTCTGGAGCCACCTGGTGGTCCTCAGCACTCCTGACAAGTAGGTAGGGTTTACAGACCAAGGGCTTCCTTCACTGATCTACAGGGCTATATTATATAGACTGGATTAAATGATGAAAAGATTTGCTGAAAAATAATGGAAAGCTGGCCCAGGGTAGAGGAGCGACTAGGTGAGCACACATATCTCTCTGTTGTTTAAGAAAAGAGTTCTCTCGTTCTTTTTCTGACTTCTTCTTTAGACTGGACATTAGGCACAATTTCTTCCTCAAAAGGGTGGTCAGGCATTGGAACAGGCTGCCTAGGGAGGTGGTGGAGTCACTGTACCTGGAGTGTTCACAAACTGTGTAGATGAGGCCCTCAGTGAGTTTAGTGGTGGCCTTGGCAGTACTGGGGTAATGGTTGGACTTGATGAACTTAAAGGTCCTTTCCAAACTGGTTGATTCTATGATTCTATGATAAGCATTTATATTTTCTTTTTTAGTGGTGTTTTATATAAACTCTATTTTATATAAGGCCTATTAACATAGACCTGTCTTGGATTTTTTTGCCAGCCCTAAAATCATAAAATCTCACATCAAACCTGACTTCCATCATGACAGCAAGCACTGCAAAAGGCCATTGCATCTGATGTATTGCTGCTGAACTAGGATTTACTTGAAGGAACTGTAAAAATCCAGGAAAAATACAGGTCCAAAACTGATTTTACACAGTTAAAGACAGGGTTGAAACAAAAATGTATGGTTTGTCTTTGATCATTGACTACAGCAAAATATTAATTAAAGAAAGCCCATCAGAAATAATCAACCTCTAACCTCACAAACTGCCACATAAAAATTTTAACATGCTTTTGTTACATTCTAGCATGAACTTATAGCTGTTTCCAAACATACAGGGGCAAAGTTACTCCTAATTTAACTGCACTAGATACTGCAGATTTAGAAAGAGAATGAGCTAAATTAATTGAAGTCAAAAGGACAATTAATTCATTTGTTGTTGAATAAATATATTTCTTACGTTTAACCTCACCTAGAAGTTCCAACAAAAGTCATAGCTTTAAATAGGCATTTTTCTTCTTTCTTTTGTGTGGAAACATAGTGGCACAGGAGGAGATTGCCCCAGATTGTTCAGTTTAGGGAATCCAGGAAACAAATTCCATAACCTCTTCTCACAACCCTAGAATAAAGGAGTTTTATGCCAAATCTGATCTACTGAAATTCATTAGCTTTAAAATCTATGTGAATAACAAAAAGTTACAATATGTTCCAAGAGAGTGCTTCTCAAAAACGTAGTAGTTCTGAGCTATTGAAAAAACAAGCAAAAAAAGGCCTAACAAAACAAAGTGTTACAAAAACTAATTTAACAAACTTTTTCTTGATGGAATCTTGTAAACAAGGTCCTACCAAAATGGGGTCACCAAGGAAAATTAGCCCAAATTATCTAAAAGTGTTCTTCGTAGTGTATTTGGATGCCACATTAATTCAGAATAAAAGTGGCCTTAATTAAATTTAGTTTTATTATTTCCAAAGTAAATGCAAGTGACTAGCATTGCAACCATTTTCATTCTGACTTGGAACATCTATACAGGCATTCAACATTGGTCAACTAATCTACTTAGAAATCTAATTAAGCTTAATTTTCCTGGATGTTCTGACATAAACAGGCTCACAGATATGCACTCAGGAAATAGCACCTCATATAAAACATAGGAGTTGAAATACAGGAATGGAAATGTCAAGACCATGTTTTATGACAGGCAAGAAATCAGGGATTGATGGTTGCAGTCAGCATCACTTCAAAGAGATGAGCAAGAGGTAGTTTTTAAAAGCCAGTTTTGTTGAGCCAGACCAATCTATCTCCAGTTCAGATTTGCTTCCTCATATCCTTCTGTCAGAAAAAGAGTAGGAAATTTTGAGCCAGAGCTATGCTTTTAATCAATTATATCAGTAAAGAGGAATTTGAGACATGACCAAGTCTACCAGGAAAATAAAAAGAAAAAGAAAAATTGGATAGATTCAGAAAAAGTAGAAAGCATGAACTGACATTAAGATAGATCTGGTCTAGGAAAATGGACAAGAAACTTAGTTACAAAAAGGTGATCATTGTATGTACTAGATTTTCTAAGGCATTTAATAGAAACTGAGTTTTAAATCAAAGTTGGAGAGACAGGAGGGGAACACACAGAATGAGGAACAATGTTTAGAGACTCACAGACACCTGGGCTTTGATAGATTGTGGCAGCACCTGATGTCTTAAAAAGCCCCAGTAATTCCTTGAAGAAAGAGACAGACAGACAGACAGACAGAGAATAGTAGTCGGATAGTGGTAAGCAGAAAAAAGGCTTACACAGAGTGAGTTTGAAAGAAAAGGGTGATTCACGGCTAGCAAAAGTGACGTCTGCAATAAATGGACCAAGGTGAAGAGAAAACACTCATAACTGAGTGATGAGGCTTAAGGATGAGCTGTTTCACGATAATTTGAAGACAGTCTTGCAGTAACAGCATGCTGAGTTTTTTCATTCAGGGTAAAGTACCCTGCTTATGGGAAAGAAATGCAATAATTGCAATAGAGCAATTACCAAACACTGTAAGATCAAATGAAGTATACAGAAACTTTGGAATAAAACAAAGAGTAGAACAGAGAAAGGAATCCTTTGCAGCCTGAATATTGCTTTTCTTTCAGTTATTTTTTGTGTTTTTTTGTTGTTCGTTTTTTGGTTGGTTGGTTGGTTGGTTGACTTTTTGTTGGTTTGTGTTTTGGGTTTTTTTTGTGAAAGTCTGAAAAATAAATCCTAAATTCACATCTGAAAAAGATGTGAGTGATGGACATGATGACAAATGTCTCTTTCTTTCAGTGTCCTGCATTCTTCTGGGGATTAGTTGGAACTTGTGAATGATGTTTAGCTGACTGTATAGAAAATGTCAAGGGCACATAAAACAAAGGGATAGATGTTGTTTTTATGAATTACGGTAAATACATAATAAGCAATACATGGACACCAGAGACTTGTATTTTTTTCCTCTCTCTGCTAATTAGGGAAATAAACTTTCAAAATCTTATTTCTCAGCCATTTAAATGTCAAGGAAAATTATGCAGAAAATAAAAGCCACAGACAGCGTAACACCCACACAAATTACTGGTGGGTTTTGGAGGCTGCAGAAATACCATTCAGGGAAAACCCCTTCTCGTGAAGCAATCTTTTAAGTCCGTCTCAAAAGCATGTATAGTCATGACTAACTATACTGCCATCGATCTCTCAGGAAATCTCCAGAAATCCACTAAAGGCAAAACCCAAATGCAAGTCTTTCTTTGTAAAAGGTCCACATCCTTCCCTCACTGTTCATTTGTTCTCTGTAGGACTAAAACTAAATTTAGCAGCCAGCATTTTCTTTTTCTTTGCTTTATAAAGAGATTGAACAGCAGGAATGAAAGCTAGGTGCACCCACAAACAGACATTTGCGTTCATTCCTAGGCAACAAATTTATATCAGCACATCTCTGCTTCCTCCTCTGTTTTATGCTTGAGTTATCTTGGTCTCACATCAGCCTTAATTTTTTAACTCCTTGCTTAAGTACAAAAAGGATAAAAAGAATCTGTCAGAGACTTTATATATTTCTGACCATTGACTGAAAGTACATATCAGAAATAAGATGAACTCCAGCTGAAAAGAGAATCAAGTACTTATTATTATTTTATGCCTACTTTGCATCTGAAGGTTGTATTTCTTATCTTTATTATTGCACTGCTTCCTTTATTTTCTCAAGCACTGTAGGAATAATTGTGACTCATACTGGTTTGCAATGCTAAAATAAAATCTCATCCAACATAATGTGATGCAAAAAGCATTGTTTTCAACAAAGCTATATCAGCTGCGTTAACTAGGGATCTAGATTTGTAACTCTGTGAACTTCATTGGTTCATTTACATCTTTTTAAGGTAAATGAAACAAAACTGGGCCTTTATGAAGACTTTTTCTTGTCTGTTTTTCTCACTTGGTAGAATAAGATGATTGTGATTCTTTGTGATTGTGGTTCTTTGAGAGCTAGATCAACAAAGAGATTTAAATATCTAAAGTGATGGCACAAAGCCCAAGCCTGATGTTTATATGCCCAAACCTGCTACTATTTGGCCCCTTAATCCTGCAGTTACTTATGTGCCTGCAGTAAACACAGTCATATGACAATATTAAACATCTTAATGCCTACTTCTTTCCTCACAGGAAAAAACAAAAACAAAAAACAAAACAAAAACAAAACAAAAAACAAAACAAAAAAAAAAAAAAGAAAGAAAAAAAAACCAGACAAGGTCTTTCCCTGGTCTCCATCTCCACAAAAGCATAGAGTAGTATCTGAGGAAAAGGGGTTCTGGTCTGCAAAGTGAGCATGAAACCATTTCTCAGGAATCCAAGTAAAGCTAGAGGTGAGGCATTTCCTTTTATCAGGCTATATCGCATTATGTAGAAGCAATTATTTGCAAGATGAGAGGTGAGTAAACAGCTCAGACTCATGACTAGTACTCCCATGCAGGAAAAATGTCATTGTGTCCAGTACCATTAAATATGTTTCCTATACAAAATAAACAGCTTTAAAGAGCCATATCTCCCCCTTCACCACACTCGGCGGTTGGGTTACAACCAGGTCTCTAAGTGTCCTTAGTGCATTTAGCTTATAGACAGAAAATAATCCAGAGAGACTTTACAGGTTGCTAACACAGGACTTTGGAATTCTCACCCTAAATTAACTGAAGATTGTGATCTTCAAATTCTAGGCTTCAGGAGTCAGAAAACTTCAGGGGCTTACATAGATTTTGCATTTACATATCAGATTGCAAGATTTTCCTTGACATGAGACTCCTGAGCAAACAAGCAAATGGCACAGGATGGATAGTGAGGTGGTGAGATGTCTGGCTCCCGGTCAGAGCCATTCTCCAGACGGCGCAGACCCACACAGGTCCTAGACTTAATAACTGAAATCTGGAGTTACACCACGCACTGATAGGAACTGGAAGTGAGGCTGTTCAGTCAAGTTCATTAAAAAATGCTTCACACCTGCTGCGTGAAATTCCACTCTCCCCAGATGCAGAGAGACCATTTGAAGGGCTCCTTCTGAGCCCAGAGGGATTGCATTGGGACATACAGGTAAGAATACAGCAGCAAATAGCCATGGAACTGGTAAAATCTGCTTCCAGATGAGATTTTAATGCAATGTATAATACATTAAAAACATAGGAAACAGGGACCCCAGACTGTTTTTTCTCCTCCCTCAGCCATGGACTTTTAGCATTAAGCTAGACAGCCCTAGCTTTTCCCTGCTCAAAGTAATACCTAACCATCTGGAGTGAGGCTAAAATTCATTAATACGGAGAATAATGTATTTTAAGCTATTAAATCACATATGGAGATTTATTATACAGGCAAAATGAAAGACAGCAAACAAGATCTAAAGCATATTACCTTAAATCTCCTCAGAATAAGAGAAGGAGGGATGTTTGGAAGTAAAATGCAGAAATCTTTTCCAGAAACATACCCACAAATACATATTTCATAAAATCTAGCTTTTTGCTATCTTCTTGGGAGAACCTAGTTCAGCTGTAACACTAATTTTTACACACAGTAAAAGATGCATAAGAATAGACCATAAATACAGGTTTTATCTTAGGGTTGGTTTGGGTTTTTTTGTTTTTTTTGTTTTTTGGTTTTTTTTTTACTAAAGGAAAATGACAGTTTGTAAGCAATAACAAGTATTGAAGAACATCATGGTTTGTCATTCATTTCTTGTCCAATTTTTCTGTTAACAAGGTGAATGTAAAGCAACTTTGAAGTAAGACCAGAAGGACCAACATAAATCACTGAAGTTCTTTAAAATTACATTGACATGAATGGAAGAAAAGAAAGAAAAGGTATTAAAACAGCACCTCTGATTTTATCATCAAGATATACACGATTCCCAAGGCCTAGTTACAGACCAGCTGGTTTTTAAAGAGAAGCGTTTTTCCATCAGGCATTCCTCTACTCTTTAAGGCTAATTGGCAGTATGCATAGAAGAATTATTGAATCTCAAATTGGGCATTTTTGATAGCACATCCGTTTGTCATTCTGGTGACACACTGGGATTCTTGAATAATTTGTTTACAAATAGGAGAACAATCTGTGCTAAAAGTTTTGCAGATGAATAGGGACATCTGGAGAAGAGCAACATTCCATTGATTGTCTCAGAATAGCCGGGCATACTGAAAAACATCTTTTGCAGATCATGGCTTGTCTTTAAAGCTCTGCTATCTCAAGCTATAATTCAAATGTTGTCTCTAACTCAAAATAACGGTGCTTTTCTCATTTACAACTACTGTGTACTGTCAGTATATTTTTTCCGAATCTCAGTTTCTACTATCAACCAGAATGGAAATTTGTGGAATTTGCACATGGCCCTTTGAGTGACCTTTGGAGGAAAGGTGCTGAAGTATGCTTGACTGGAGAGCAAGTTAAAGGCCAGTAAGAGATAACAGCTTTAGTAAGAACCCTCTGACATGAGTGGAGGAAAGCAAGCATCACCAAGCTAGAGGACCATCACTCCTGAGAGAAAAGAAGCATTTCTCTGTAGACAGAGAAAGGAAATAAAGCAGTGATTTCAATATATCCTTCTGCTTTTAATCACTTCTTACCATAAGAATCATATATCCTTCTGTCTTTGATAATTTCTTACTGTAACCTTAAACATTACAGCCCACCACATAATGTATGTTCAAAAGGAAAGTGTTGGAATATTTTAGCATTTCTCCTTTAGTCAAAGTATTTCCTTTAAATGGCAGGGCTGCTGTTTAGTGAAATCAGCATCAACAGAATTTTTTTCAGTTACGGTGAAGTTCAAATAAACTCCAGAGCCCACTATGCACCTTTACATATTCAAACAGATTTTGTACATATTCAAACAGATTTTGTTTAAATCACTGCAGCTTATTATGTAACTAGCAAAGAACAAAAACTTAATAAGGATTTGGCTTACTATTGGGAAGAGATATTGCATTCTACTTACTTTCATATATCTTGAAATGCTGCAGATGTTTATACTTGGCAAAAGCTTGATTTAAGAAACACTGATGCTGCTATCTCATTCTGGTATGTATGCATTTCAAGATATTGATCAGTAACAAAGCACTCTGTACAATTAGTCATCATATCCTGATCTGAAGAAAATAAACATATAGCCTTGTTTCTCTGGGGTTTAATCAGACGTGAGGAAAATGAATGTGATTTTCCACACCCACCAATGTCTCCTAAGCAGGATTCTGTATTGGGCAGGTAAAAGTAGTGGAACTCTTCAAGATTATTTACAGGATTAAGTTTTAAAAAAATGAAACAAAACAAAACAAAACAAAACAAAACAAAAACAAAAACAAAACAAAAAACCCAAAACCCTTTGTCAGGGTTCGACTGGAGAAAAAAACCCAGTGCCGGACCCTGTTTCAGTTCATGATCCCAAGAATGAAATTAAGATGCAAACAAGGTCAAGTACCGTAATCGGACAGTTTGTTTATTACAGATTACAAAAAGACAGTTATTATAGAAAAGGGAAATTATTGTAATAAAGGGGATAGCGGTAGGACAGGTTGGGCAAAAGGTAGGAAATGAAGCAAGAATTTGGGGTACAGAGAGAGAGAGAGGGACAGTCACCACTGTGAATTCAGCGGTGTCCTGGGAATCTGTTGTCGTTGTCGGTGGTGGGAGTTCTTCAGGGTTCGTAGTCGGTATCAGAGCAGAGTGTTCCCCAAGAGTCTGCTGACAGTGGGTGTCCTTGTGGAGGCATCCTTCTGGAGTACCCTTGAAGGTACCCCTCGGAGTCTGTCTGGTGGAGTTGCCCTCATGGCCATGTCTCATGAAGGGTGTCCCTCAGGGTCCGTAGTAGTCATCCATAGAGAGAGTCCTCACAGAGGTGTCCTTCTGGAGTCATCCTCATGGCAATGGCTCCCTGGTGATGTGTCTCTTGGTGATTACCTTTTCTCCTTTTGTAAAGAGCTGGAGGGAATACCTCTGCTCTTCATGTCACATATTACATGTTCCTGGTGGATCAGCTTCTTGCGGTTTCTCTTCGGCTGCAGGTGTCTGCACACACATGTGTCTGCAGCAGTTCTTGGGATAATACCTCACACCAATCCTTGAGGTAATGGACAGAAGAGTTTTATCTCAGCTCTGTCCCACTCATCCCTCAGACAATGGATGGTGGAGTCCCAGTTCAGCTCCTCACTCTCTTCTCCCAGACAATGGATGGAAGAGTCTTATCTCCACTCTTCCCACCCATGTCTGAGACAATGGTCAGTGGAGTCCCGTTTCAGTTCCTCAGACCAATCTTTGAGACAATGGACAGTGGAGTCTGATTTCAGATCAGTCTCTCACACCCTTAAACTTTATAATAAAGAGAACTGAAGTCCATCTCTTATTCAAAATCAGCTTGAAAACAAAGCCAAGTTAGCAGAATCCTGTGGATCTATAAAAAAGAAAATGTAAGAGGCCAGGTATTACTTCTATAAGAGCAAGTCCCCCTTTAAGCTTAGCTTGTTTAATTTTTTTTAAGTACCTGCTAGTTACTTTGCAAGAACCAGATGAAAACTGACTAGTGATTATTAGACGAAATGCAAGTAATTGACATGTATCAGAAACACAATGGTGAAGGACAGAATGGAAAAATGAGCAGAATTATCAGAAGTTAAACCCCAGAAAAATCTTGCATTATTCTCAAATCGCATGGTTTTACAATACACATTATTACACATTACCATGTCTGAACTCCATTCTACCCAGGTCCCTGCAAGATATGGCTACTTGTTTACTTCTGTCTAGATACTGTGATTTTACTTATACATATCAGAAAAATTTGAGCTCTAATTCCACAAATTAATTTATTTCCTCTAATTTCACTGCTGCTGACAGGAACAAAGCTTCTGAGCGTAACAGAATAATGGTAAAGATTCACAAGATGGAAAATGAAAAGATAACAAAAGCTCAAACAGAGAGACTTAACTGTTCTGGGGATGTGACACCACAAGCCAGAAGTATGGACCTGGTTAATGAACAGTAAGTATCACATTCACTAGCAAGAATAAGGAAACAGTTGTATTAATAACCTGAAGTTTCACAGACTGAGTTCACGAGTTCACACACACACAAAAAAATAATAAAAAAGAGAAAGAAAAAGCCTCTAAGTATCTTGGGTAACTTTTGCAAATTGAAGATATTGAGAAATAAGTAAGCTCTTGTTCAACAAATAGATTAATAAACCCTCTTCTCCCACATTTACAACTATATATACGAAAGCCAATCCAATAGGTGCTGATGCTTAGCACTGTGCCACTTAATCAGCATCCTCATTCCAGAGGCATGACCAGGAACTGAGATTTATGTGCTGAGCACATTTTGAACATTCAGAAAATCGTTATCCTTACAATGATGGATGCACAAAGTGAAGGAAGGGCAAAAAGACAAGTAGACAGATGTGAGAAAGGGGAAAATAATAATTCATATATGTAATTCATATCTGTCAACTTGATTCACATAAAGCAGCACAGCTAAGGCAGCTATGAAAAAGTAAGGTCGCATGAACAGCTGAGGCATCTTGGAAATACAGTAAAATAAAATAAATTCTCTGGTGGAAGCACATTGATAGAACAACGGAAATAGAGGTGAAATCTATGCAAAACACTCTAAAGACCAAAAAAGAACAAAATGGAAAGGTTAAGCTGCCTATAGGTAGAACATGGTTTTATAGTTACTATGGATAGTAGCTAATATGGGTAAAGGAGAGGAAAGATACAAAGATAACAAGCAGGGGACCTGGAAAACTACTTGTATTGTTCCAAGTGAAGCTAAGGATATTCTGGTTTGCCCAAGTGACGCTGAAGTTCACAAAACATGCTCAACAACAGACACCCAAGAGACAGGCTGGACTGTGGGACTGAACAGAGGCAGATGAGGCAGTGCTGGAGATCCAGTCATCAGTGAGGAAGGCAACTGGCCCAAGTCACCTTGGGATAAAACGTGACAAATGAAGTGTTGCAGAAGTCTTGACAGCAGAGCGCAGAGTTGGAGGATGACTTCAGCGGAGCTGGGCAGAAACAAGGGATATCGCCTTCAGGTCTGTCAAGCATCCAATCTGTTTTCTGCATGTTCTTTCTGGTGTCTGACATGAATGCAAACCGCAGTATTAACACCCACCCATGCCTTTCTGTCCTTGCACAGTGGCAGCACAGGAGGTTCTGCTCCACTGTCAGGTTTGGAGTACCACAGAAGCTCTGTCAGCACAGTGCCCACCTGGAGTAAGCTGCATCCTTGCCACAGACCTTGCAGAAATCAGTGCAAGCTCGGAAGAGTGGAGCTGGTGCTGTCTGTCCTGTTTAAAGAGGGTAGGTTGAACTTGCAGTGTGGATTTTTTCCTGAGTGCAATGTTTAACACCAAGTTGTTGTCTGTTTGAGACTGAGAAATAAGGAAGGTAATGCTTTATTCATACAGAAAAATACAGCAAAATTACCCTTACTTATCAAATAAAAAATAATTTACATTAACAAGCACCTTATAAGATATCTCTTTCTTTGATCAGTAGTACTTTATACAACTATTAGCATAATTTCTTTTAAATGAAACAAACCAGTAAATAATAGCCTAACACAAGAATCACTCAAAGACTACAATTACCTGGTGAACAATCCTGCAGATAACTTGGCATTTATTGGACAACTGTTTTATTTACAGGAAAGTACTGGTAATAAACGATTGTTACAGATAAGTACGATAATTTTAAAGACACTACAAACCCATTTTTTGCTGCAAAACAGAGATAAGATTTAGCTGTGGAGCTAATAACACTACTAAGGCTGAAGACTTAGTCTCCACACCAAGAAAATATGTATCAATTGAATTTCACACACATACACATTAAATCATTAAATGAGAACTGTTAAATGAAAAAAAAAAAAAAAAAGGTGTCTATTTTTTATTTCCAAAATAGTTCGAGACGATGGAGACCCCCTTGCTATTGTAATACATTTTCCTGGTGCTAATTACCAAGAACAAAAAGAGATACACACCTTAGTAGTTATATAACTTCCTCTAGTGTGAAAGGCACAGAAAGTCTGATTCTTGTTTGCAAAAAGCCACGTTTCAATGCTCTGCATTTGAAAAGATAATTTGCAGCTGTTTCAATGCCCTCTTATCCTGCCAGTGTGTTTGAGTAGTATTAAATAGAGAGCACTTCATTGGTTCCAAATAACATCTCGAATTTCTTGTATCCATTTAATATTAAAATTCTAAGTAAGAAAACTGAGACAACTCTTTTATTAATCAGTTTTCAGGGGAATTTATTTATTTGTTCTCCTCTGGACTAAAAATAGTAGTTTTATTGGCATTTTCCAGACACAAAACACTACTGTGGCCATCTTTAGGTGTATTTCACTGCAGAAGATTTCACCTTGCTTTTCCTTCTGTCTTTGTGTAAACACACATTGAGGGTTTTTTTGCTCATGTTTAAATGTTATTGTAAACCCACCAAAAGCTCTGAGTGAAATAGATATCATAAAGGAAAAAGCAATGTAGCAAATTTGACTATGAAGAAATCCATGGTTTAGAGAAGTTTCTACCAAAATGAATGAACAGATCAAATCCTTTTTTTATGTATACACAACTGAGATCACATTTAACTGTTCTACCATAGCCCCTTTACAGTTTAACAGCATAAAACCAAAATATTCTAAGCCCTTCCCAGACTCTTTATCCTTTGAATCCCCACGATATTCTATGGAAACCAAAAGGATATCATGATGTGATTCTAAATTGTGCTTTTTTGTGTGATTTGAAAATATAGTCAGATAATTAAAGTGGGTAATCACTGGTTCTCGTGGGGGAGTGGGGGTGTAGAAGAATAAACAAGCTTCATTATCTCAGAATCATTCATGGAAATACTGGTATATCACTTCCCATTTACCTTTCTTCCAAACTGAAGTGTCCTAATTCTGTTGCTCCTCCTGACCAGTTCTGTAGGCCCTCTCTGTCCCTTCCTAACTTTGTTATGTGGTTTGTCAGACAGGAGGTTGAGAGGTGCATTTAGTGCTCTTAGCTTGGTAGATGGCATTTTCAATTGTGTGCTCTTCCTCCTCCATTCCTCCTCAGTTCTCTCCCCAGGTGCTTCGAGTTTGTGTTCTCAAATACCACAATGGTCTCTTTCCATTTAGACTTACATTAAATACACTTGCAAGCAATTAAAACTCAGATTATATATCATGATCAGAGTCAGAAATACCAAATGCAAAGCATGCATTTACCCTGTGAGCTTGCAGAGCAACAGTCATATGAGCTGACAGTGACAGAATAGGCATAGTCTTCCTAAAAACTGGAAGGAATGATGATTCTCATTTAATGTGTGGGAGGCCATCTATCTCTAAGCCAGGGGAAAAACCCAAGTGTTGCAGATATATTCCAAGCACACCCTAATATTTCTTAGAACTGCATAATAACTTCTGCAGCTGAACAGCAATTAACATCAAGCCCCTGGTCATTACATCTTGTGCTTAGGCTTCACTATACTGAAAAAAGAGTGTCCCCCCCCATGACTACTCACTTTGATATCAATCTTGAGGACCATCCCCCATTTTAAGAAAGAAAATTCCCTAGAAACAATCTCCAAATCAGCAAAAGAAAGAACTTAAGGAAGTGTTTCAGTGTACATACACATATTATTGGGGTCACAGACAGAGAGAGAGCTCATGGACTTGGTTTTCATACATGATCATATAGTGGGAAGCTTTTGGCAGATACAAACAGGCATCCATGCAACAGACCAAGGATGCTGCAAGAACTTTCTAGAAACAAACACACCACAGGATTGGTAATAAAATGCAGAGTTGTAATAAAAGACAAATGGATTTTGCTTGTATCTCTTCTGCTGATTTATTGCATAAGGTTGCACAAATCACTCTGACACCTTCCACCATAGTTTCTCAGGTACAAGCTGAAGACAATTATCGTTACTTCTATCTAGGAGTAATCTTGGAAGGTACATTTACAAGTAAAAAGTTATCTCAATCTCACAGAAGTAATACAAAGCTGCATACAGACTGAGCCATACCTTCCACAGCCTGTACCTCTCTCATCTGGTTGTTGCAAGCAAATGCATGTCTCTCAGGTGCTACTGCAAAATATACGGTAGAAGACAACATGCATATCTCTTTTTGGTCCATTTAAGCAAGACTGCTTTTGAAAAAGGAATACGCATTTGTGTCCTTATTTTACCAGTGGCTACACTCCTCAAGCAAACTAAGCCAGGATTGGGCAGAATAATAAATATGATTATAGAGCCAATAGGGAATTTACAGAGAGGAGCTGTTAGTTTATAAATTGATTTGCATTCTAACAGGAGTTTTATTATGAGGCCTGTGTGGCTGGAAGTAGGAGGCGCCTGGAATGTGCTCCATGGCTTTCTGTCACCCTCAGCTTTTAGACCATGATGAAGCAGAAGACTTGTTAAGATGTGAAAAAGGAAAAGGCAAACAGCTGTCTCTGCTAACAAGAGCAATTTCTAACCAAGTATCAGTTTCAGCACCAACCACAAGTGACCAAAAAGTGTAATGAAGGCAGTGGAAAAATGCTGCCCATCTTCTGGTTTGCCAGTGTCAGTCATTCATTCACTATTATCCTGGGCTGGAGCTGCCTTGTCTAATGAGGCTAATGAACTGTCCACTACATCTCTCTGACATTACTGACATACAGAATTGAGTAACACAACACTTGAAAAAAGTAGATGCAAAAATGTGTTGAAGTAAATAAATATGCATATCTCAAGGAGCACAGCAGATATCACACTTCTTCCCCTTCTCATTTGAACATCTCTTCTTGCATCTTTCAAAAGATCTCATTTGCAACATTTTTCAGTTTCTCATGTTGTTATTAAAGATCTTTTCTGTCCAGGTTCCCACACTATATCCATCATTGTAGGATCCATGTGTCTGTATAAATGAGTAAATAACTACTTATTAAACAAGGCTCTAATAACAGTGGTTATTAAGCAGCCATCTTGACCCAGCTTCTTCTCCTGCTGTTAAAAAGTTGTTATACTTTCAGTGAATATTTTCATGGATGTTAATTTCTTGGTTGGCAATACAGTTATTGGGCAGTATGATTTCCTGTAGTGCAGAACAGGAAAAAGGCTACTTAAAAGACATTTAAACTTTCAGATTGATGATTATGTGAAATTCAAGTGACAAAAAGTTTTGGGATTAGTATTATGAGTAACTGTTTCTCACTGAGCTGGAATAAATTGGTTACAGATGGAAGGCTATTCCCCTGTGAGAGGAAAAGTCCTTGGGCAGGCAGTTGAACAACACCATGGCTTTTCCTATCTGACTTGCCTTGAATTCTGGCTCTGCTGTGTGTCCTCCTCTCTATTCCAGCCACACAGAATGAGAGTAGACTCATCTTACTGAAACCATAGCTGGTACAGAAGCAAGTAGGACTCGCAAGATATCTCACTTTGTCTATCTGATTCCGAGTGAAAAACTACTATGATAAGATTAGGTTTTGCAATAAATTAATTTCCAATTTTCACATAACAGCCACAGGAACAAGTTTGTCCAGGACTCTGATAAAATGGGTACATCTGATCCATAAAGCTGAAATAATAGCATACAAACTTTACATATTGAGAAAAAGTATTTTGAAATACCTGAATATAATCAGCTAATCTCATTAGATCCATCTCTGTTTAAGGACAATAAATGAGTAACATATGCACACTGACTCAGCTCCTACTGAATTAAGCAGTGGGATCCAATTTGTCTTCGGTTAGTACTAACCCATGATATATTACCTCTGACCACAAAACTTGAACTCTACTGCTATATTTATATTTATAAACTCACTGAAAGCGCATTTATCTAAAGGGCACTATGTCAAACTCACACTTTAAATTATTTGTTGACCCATTTTATTACAGGAGAAACCTGACACACTTTCATAGAAGAAAGAAAACAATAACAAGATGGAGAAAATAAGCTTCTGGTTGAAGAGACAAGATGAGGGTAAATAAATTTGACAGATGTTAATATGATTTGGCAAACATTCACCTTTTCGTGAGTCCGTGTAAGTAAAGCACAGCGGACACAAACCACACAAGAGCATTTTAAGACAGAGTAACATGAGAAAATGAGCATTATTTGAGCTTTACTATTTTATTATTGTGCTGTTGACTCAAAACATGCCATTACTGCACCCACACAATAAGGTATAATAAAATAAGTTGTTGTGTTTCCTGTAATTTTTTCCCCCCTGCTTTGAACTATTATTTTCTACTGAGTTAAAAACCTGTGCTGAAAGTACAAGGAATTCATGGGGAATTATATGGACTGAAGTGACCATAAAACCAAAACCAGAGAAAAATAGCCTTTCTCCAGAGGACGGACCAGATAATCTAAACAAAGCTCCACAGATGCAGCCCACAGTGACCACCTGGCTCCTATAACTTCAGCTAATGACCAAAATTCGAGAAATCTGAAATGCTACTTTCAATCAGAAGAATGAATAACTTTAGAAAAATTCAGTTGATTCCCAGGGCTCAGACTCTTGGTTTTGGTGTGCAATATTGTAATCTGATTCCAGGAGAGTCTGAAATACTTGAGTTACTGTTCTATTAACATGTTCTCAGTTAGGTTCTGATCAACTCCCAGTTAAATCGGTGGAGGCCCAGAGGAATAAGCACCCAAAATCTTAAGATACACTTTAGGAAAATCAACATCTTTCACATGCTTTTGTCTATTCTCTTTAATATACAAATATAACTTTTAAATTCTGGTGCTTACTTTCTCTATTTCTGATATTAATTAGCTTGAAATTTGAATAATAATTACCCATCTTTCAAATGCTTTGATATTCTCACAAAAAAAACCCCAAAACTCTATGGAAATAAAAATTCTTAACATTTCTCAACTCCTTTACCATTGAAATCAAATATATTTATTAGGAGCAATCACCTCTTATGTTTCATGATACAAGTAATTAATGTTTTTATTCAGCTATGTGAATAGTATTTCAAGTGTGTTCCACCCTCACGTATCTGGTTTCAACCATATGGTAGGAAGAAATAATTACTGTTTATTGTGTCTACATTAAACTTTTCAGAGAACAATTTTATGAGATGCCATAAGGTTGTATACTTACTGCAGTTATTAATCTTCTCTGGGCATCTTTAATCAAGCAGCTCTGTCAGAACCGTTAAACAATGTTAGGCCTAAGCTCTTTAACTATTGCATTTTTTTGTTTTTAAGAACCAATATGTTACTGAAATTGCTCTGTTTCAAGCTCTGGATGACCCTTAGAATCAGGTTTACCAGATTAAAAAATAGTTTCTGAATCTGTACTGAAAACATCATATGACTATGACATGCTGAGTTTAAATTACAGTGAAGTATTCATGTCAAGAGGTCAGGAGATGGATACCACATTTCTAACACAAAGAAAAATAACAGAAGTCAAACAAGTAACATTTAAAGTTGGTAGCTCAAGTTCATAGAAAAGATATATATAAAGTGTACAGTAAAATAGCCCCCCAAAATCTAATAGAATACTTTTAGGGGCTATTGGCATTGCTCCATGGTACTTACAAATGAAGCCAGAATAAGAACAGTTTTCACTCAGATTAATGCTATCACTAGTTAGATAAAATTTAACTTTTCAATTTATTAAGGAGTCTCTTAAATGAATCCTGAGTCCCTACAGCAGATTATACTCTCATGAAACTTCTGGTAAGTTCTTAAACACTGCAGATCCTAAGTAGCTCTTATTTCACATATATCAAAAGCTGCTTAGTGAGAAATGACGATTTCAAATTATGGATCTGCAAGTAAAATCTATATGTTACCTTAGCACATAATTGAACAATACAGTACAG